>JAUBNZ010000068.1:0-28117 GCA_032355485.1 Bonnemaisonia californica
AAAGGGGGGAATGTGTACCCCTCTGTGCTAGGCTATGCATGCAATGCATAGCCTTCAAGGGTCTCTTGAGGGGGGGGGCGGGTAGCCAGTAGCTGACGTGGTCATTCCGTTCTGGACCCGTTCTCCCGCCTCCTTGTGGCAGATCTCCTATACTGGGTCGGCCAGCCTCGATGGGGGTAGCGGCATTCGAGGGCGGCACCCGCCTCATGGGATGCCGCCCGGTTACTACCCTCATGCAGAGCCCGACGGCTCATTCATTGGTTGAAATTTTGGGAATACTCACAGTAACTGCTATGGATACTGTGTGAGGGGGCGCAGTACCACAAGGCCCCGTCCTCAAGCGCGAGCGTCCCGCTTGCGAGATATAATGTCTAGCCGTTGGAGCCCTGTGAATGTTAGGTTAGTAATGTCCTCACCGAATTGCCGCCCTTTCGTTATTTTCAGCGTCTTTTTACCAGGGTGGACCCTCTGGTGAGCCGATATTTTCCATTCGTTGGATCCCCGCGACCATTCGGTGAGGCATTTCCTCACCGAATTGCAGCAAGTAAGTTAGCGTTCGGTTTCCAGTGCTGACCCGCTGATCAACTCTACCCTTTACGTTTCCGGACATCCGAGGAGCGTGGACCGTCTCCACCTTTGGTCCGCCCATTGCTGACCCAGCTTTCCTTTTTTCTCTCTGCTCGCGCACCTTACAATAGCGACAATGTGACTCTACGCTCCGTCTTTCTGTCAGGCGCGCCGCCCGAACCGTCCGCCAGCGAGGCTTCTGCTGGTGGGGCGGGTGGCGAGACCGGCGAGAGTACCATTAACGAACCTCTCGCCGTGGCAGCTAACTCACTAACGATGAGAAGCCGACCGGCTGCGCGGATGACGACGGGTCCGCCGATCTGCACAAGCGGTCGAGCAGCCGACGAGGCTGCTCCCGCAGAAGAATCCGCTTCTTCCCTTCAAGGCCCAACGGCTTCCGCTGGTGCCCTGACCGGTACCCGAGATGCTAACGCTGCCAGCAGCCCCCAGGCTTCTGGCGTCCCATTGGATGTTCCGCACGCCGAGGAAGTTAACCCCCGTCGGCATGTCAGCCTTGAAATGTGGCAGGGTCATCACTACGTGCGTCGCGGCCCATATCGGCATGTCAGCTGGACATGCCGCAGGAGAATGCGAACCGGACACGCGTCGGCATTTCCACACTCGGCATTTCGCAGAGTCACTGCGAAGTGCGCCGAGCCCCACTTCGGCATGTTAGCTTGGCATGCCGCAGGGGGATTGCAAATCGGAAACAATCCCACGTCGGCATGTCCAATGGACATGCCCAAGATGCATTGCGAAGTGCGCTGCGCCTCACATCAGTAGGTCAGCTTCACATGCCGCAGGGGGCGCCGATGTGCCTCACTTAGAGCTGTAACCGTCACGCTTCGTGACTGCGGGCCCCTTCTTCAAGAGCGAACGTTCCATCCGCTAACGTTGGCGAGCGCGAGACTTCTTCTGGGGCTTCGCCGCCTTGAGGCGCTGAAAAAATGTACTACCTTGCTCTTCCGGCAGATTGCTGCGAGGAATCCATGTTGGTTCCTCGTAGCCGTACCATTTGACCTCGAACCACTCGGTCCCTTCCGCTTAGTCTCCTCTCTGATAAGAGAGCAGGTCCTCGATGACATACTCGATCTCATCGTCGATCACGGTATCACTCCTATCCTCGTGAGGGTGATTCGGGGCGGCCCACTATGGAAGGGGATGTGTCCCCCCTTTCATCATCGGATGGATTTTCTCTTCTTCATCCGAATTCTGGGTCCGTCGTTCCGCCGGGGGTGGTGGCCCTGGTGTCACCGTCGTCACAGGAGATGGTAGCTTTTCCCATACCATCCGGTCGCCATGCTTTACAGCCTCCTGCGCGGGCAGCGGTGCACCTTCGGCGTCTTGCGGCCTGGCGGTGGGCGTAACGCGGTCGATGTTGGCCTTTTCGGTCAAGCTATCGCGGTCGATGATTACCGTGCGCCTCCGCGCCTTCAAAACATTGAAAGGGCCGTTGACCAAAGGGGTAACCTTCCCCTTTGGCCGCTCCGGGGTGTCCATGTAGACCCAATCACCTCCGCGCTATAGACGGTTGCTTTCGCACAACCTTCTGTCGAAGTCTCTCTTCTAGCACGCGCGAGCCTTGCCCAAGCGCGTGCGCGCGGTATCGATTGACTCGGTCAAACGCGCGAGGAAATCCGCTTTCGTCGCCGCGTCTGGTTTCGCCCTTCTATGTACCGTGTGGTGGAACGAGAAGGGTACGGGCGGGGTGCTGAGCACCAGGTCGAAAGGCGTCGTGCCTGTCAACCGATGGACATGTGTATTGCATGCATATGTTAAGGAGTATGCATACTGGTCCCAGTTGTCCTGGTGCTCGTTGACATAGCTTCGCAGCATGTTCAACATGGTCCGGTTGAACCTCTCCACTTGACTATTGGTCTGTGGATGGTAGGTGGTGGTGAAGAGGTCTTTGGTTCCGAGTTCCAAGCAAATTGCTTGGAACAGCTTCGACGTAAACTGGGTGCCGTTGTCGTGTAACAACGTGCGGGGCGGACCATATTTGTACACCCAGTGGGTACAAAACGCCACCGCGACGTGGTACGCTGTGATAGATCGCAGGGGGATGGACTGGGTAAGCTTGCTGAACCTGCTCGAGATGATAAGCTATAATTTGTACCCGTGCTTCGTCTTGGGAACCGGACCGAGGATGTCTATTGCGACATCTTCCAGGGGCTCGGTGGCCTGAAATAACTGGATCGGTGTAGACCGTTTGCGTAATTTCAAACTGTTCTTGGCGCACGCTTCACAGTTTTAAACTTTGGAGGCGACATCCGCCGTAATGGCGGACCAGTAGTAGGCTCGCCGCATCGACTCGTACATCTGTGTTTGCCCGAAGTTCCCGGAAATCAAGCTGCGATATGACATTGCGAGTAGTCGCGGGCGTAGACTCTGCGGAATTACAAGTTGCGCAGATCTATCCAACGGAGATCTGTGCCGCAGCAACCCGTCGTCGTCGTCGATGAAGTAGGTTTCAGACTTGCGTGTCCACTTTGCACGCATGTCCTGACAATAGCTGTCTCTCAGTTGTTCGGCAACCCATTCGCTAAGCACAATCGACTCGAACGGTTGTGCGGCGGTCACCAACAGGGGGATCCCTTCCCCTTTTTTGAAGGGATTCTTCGGGGCGCTTCATGCCAACTACGGGTCGAAGAACTTGACCTCGATCAACTCCGAGTCATCCTCGTCTGCTCCCTCCATTATCGACGCGATTGTCGGCTCACAGGGGTGTGCCTGTGAGAGGAGCAGACATAGAATCTCGTCGTCCAAACGTGTGGTGTCCCCACCTTTGGTCGGGACTCTGGAGAGTGCATCTGGTACCTAGTGCACTCTCCCCGGGCGATAGGTTATCGTGTAATCGAATTGCGATAACCGTAGCCTCGATCGGAATAGAGGCCCCATTGGGTAGTCTATATTCATGAGCAAGCGGAGGGCGTTGTGGTCTGTCCAGACCACAAAGTGTGTACGATCGAGGTATAGTCGGAAGGTCGTGACTGACCACACGATGGCCAGGCACTCTTGCTCAGTCGGAGAGTAGTTTCTCTCGGCGCTATTGAGGGCCTTCGAACAGTAACCCACTGGCCTCCATTCGTCGGCGCTTTTCTCCTGGAGCAAAACGCAGCCTAGCTGGTAGGCTGACGTATCGGTGCCAACCATGTATGGCTTACCCAGTTTTGGCAAGGCCAAAACTGGAGGGGTGAAGATGAAGTTCTTCAGCACCTCGAACGCTTCGAAATATTCTACCGTTTGGGGCTCATCCCCAAATGTGCGGAGGTTTTCTTTCCTGAGCATCGCGTTTAGGGCTCGCGCTTTGTCAGCGAAATTTGTGACAAAGCGCCGAAAGAAGTTGCAGCTACCCAGAGATGAACGCATCTGGGTAACAGTCTGCGGGAACTCGGCCTTGAAGATGGCTTCCAGGGATTTTTGGGCTATTCCTAACTTCCCTGGAAGCACTACGTGTCCCAGGTAGTCGGCCTGATCCTTAAAGATTTGGCATTTCTCCAACTTCAAGGTGGCCCAGCCTCCCTAAGGAGGCTGAGTACTTGGTCGACGTGCGCGTGGTGTTCTGAAATAGTCTCCGAGAACACTATCACGTCGCCCGAGTAAATCAAGAACGACTGCCAGCACATGCCCGACAGAATAATATCGATAGCGCGTTGGAAAGTGGCCGGGGATTTTTTGACCCAAAGGGTGGACGTACGAACCTGTACGTCCCATGTGGGACGTAAAGGCCGTCTAGTCGCGGTCCTATTTGGCTACTGGTATCTGCCAGAAGCCGGAATAAAAATCCAGCGTTGTGAAGATGACTGCATTACCGAGCGAATCGATGCAGTCATCCATGCACGGCACCGGGTAGGGGTCTGAAACTGAGAGTTCGTTCATACGCCGATAAACCACGCAGAAGCGGAGTTGCCCTTGTTTCTTTGGGACAAGCACGATCGGTCTTGCCCACTCGTTCGTGCACGGCTTGATGAACTGCTTCAAGATCATCCTGTTGATCTCTTCCGTTGCGAGTTCCCTTCGACGCGGCCAACACGGCGACGGTAGGACTCCAGCTGCTCGCGCATCCTCTTATCCGGCAAGAGCACATTTTCCGGCTATTGTTTGAAAAAGTAATTCTGGTACGCAAAGAACTTGCGTAGCAAAATGGAAGATAGGGACAGTTGTACAGGATGTGGCAAGCTTGGCGACATCCTGTGCACGTCCAGCTGACGGGCCTAGATGGAATCATCGTCTTGGCCAATGAGTCCTGTTGCAGACTAAGCGGAGGTATGAGACTCGATTAACCGGTGATGTAAATCGAGCTACCCGTAGTCGTCGAGGATCGTGAAGAGGGGGTGTATTATTTACAGAAAGCGCCTTGGCACCCTCCGGATACTGTGTCCCTAGTATCCGGTAGCGGTGAGGCGGGAGAGCGAAGTATTTCCTGTCACTTCCGGACTGGGAGGTACTGAGGCTGCTTCTCGTCACTCTGGCTCGCTCGTGAGGGTGAGTCAGGGTCTCCGAGGTGGATCCCACTCGACCACGGCTGGCAACGGCGGTGGCGAAGGGGTCCGTGGAGCGCTGCTGTGGATCGCCCACCGCCCTGCCTTTCCCTCTGGAGGAAACGTAGGTACGATTGGGGTTCACGAGGCACTGCCACGGGTTTGGTCGTGCCGGGGGAAAGGGGGTATAGGACGGATGAAAGCTAACGGGGCACCACGTGTGGTGCGTCGCGCAAATGGCTGATTGAGGCGATCGTAGGGCAGTGAGGGCGACGTCGAACTACGCTAGTGCTAACCGAACCGGCGCCTTCCTACTAGAGGAAGGTAGTCGAGAACGGCGCGAAGCGTGTAGTTCCGCAAGTTGAGTTGTAAGGTCAAAGGGGAGGTCTTCGCTGACTCTTTACTTGTAGGATAGCCATTAGCTAATCCCTTAAATACTATTATACTTCCCTTTGCTTACACTACTAAATAACTTCATCGATTAGGCCAATAGTATCGCCCTGGGTGGTGTGGCTACGCAATCTGTATACATAGCTTACTGAGAGCTGCATGCACCACCCCCACCGCCGCCCTGTAAAGGTTGGTAGGTGGTTGGCTATGCGGGCCGCCCCGCGAGGGGTCGGCCGGCGGTACTATAATGGGCGCCGCCGACAATGGCGGTTGCTCATTGGCAGTCGTGGCAGATTCGGTTATGGGAGCTCAGGTCCAGCTTCACCGGGCCCTTGGGGCACTAATGTGCCCCTCTGGGCTCAGCACTGTAGGCTGTCCTTGCTCCACGCGCACACGTGTACCCAATTGGGTACAAGTGGGCGCGGGGGAATCCAGATTCCGGCAGGCCGTACCGATCTGGCCTGTAAGTCCCCGATCCGTGCACGCGTGCACTGTAAGGTGGACGTGTGACCGCGGAAAAAATAAATAATATAGCGCCCGTTCAGAAACGTCCTGCACGGGGGAGGCACGTAACTGTTGGGTCGTACCCTGCGCCGTGCGCCTCTGAGGTTACCACGGCGCGGGGCCCAGTAGCCCCAGCCGCATATAGCTGGGTACTACACCACTGACGGAAGGATCACCGAAACGGTACATGGTTGCGAGGAAGAGTTTCCTCCATGCTCGGAGAAGCGGCCCCACTTATCTTAGGATCCTTAAACATCTGTTGCATATCACGCGTGGAAGCGAGTGAGAAGCGATGAAACTTTTTAACCATATTCAGCTCCTGTCGAGGTGATGCATTTCCAAGAATACTACCACTAGTGGAACTTATATGTGGTACAATGTCGATCCACAGACGACTTTTACCATCCTGATCATTGGATATGTATATGTTGAACGAACGTATCTCCTTATCTTGTTGTCGTTGGAACTCAACAATAGAAGGTTTATACCTATTCAGCGTATCTGAATACCCTTTAAGGTCTACACCAATGATCAGTGGCGACTTACGTTCCACAAGATCGAAGCAGAACGTGGCGTTCCTCTCATGTCTGTCTTGCACATTTAAGTCCCAATTGTAACAAACAGGCTTCGGGTCCACACACTTGTCGCCCCATCCATGTGAATAGTATTCTCTGGGTGGTCGTATTTTTAACGGTACCAACATGAAGTTACATAATGTTGTGGCATTAATCAAGCCACCAGTGGACGTAGGGTCTCCATCGTTAATTATAGGATTGAGGACAGGGCGGAGCCGCTCTGGCCTCACTGACGAGAAAACGACGCCACTGCGTTCTTTGAAGCTTCATTATCCCTCACTAAGATTGCACCTCTCGGGGCCCCTTCAACTGCTTCGGGCTTCTTATGCTCAATTCTGTTCCTTAAGCTCTCACGCACAAATCTTCTCCTCTTGCGAACCTGCTCATGACAATCCGGATTGACTTTATACAAGTGGCCTGTTTTTCCACATCCGAGACAGTTTGTTTCCGTTTTCATCTTCTGTGCATGCACGTGTTCTTCAGATCTAATCTGAAAATAAGATATCTTTCCAAGCTTGGTGCCTTTAGCTGGGTTTACGGGTCCGGCGTCGTTATCCGACTTGATTTTCGACAAAGACTGCATGGCGTCCTGAAGACTGAAAATATTCTGGTTACTATCTGATTCCAAGTTATGCAAGGCCTTCTTGAACTGTTCCGAGACTTTGGCCTCTATGTCTGAGCTCTTAAGCGCTGTTATAACTTTCTTCAGATCTTCAGCGCTAACAGACAAATGAACATCCTTATTGCCATCTTCATTAACTGATGCAGCAGATGTCAACTGAAACATAAGGGAGTTCAATGTGTCAGGTGATAAAATCACATTGCGAATCATTAAGACAGTAAATTGGCTATCGGCGAAAGTGGTGAGACCCGTCGTATGGTTCACTTATCGAGCCACGGAACCATTGAAACGGTTAGCGAAATTAGGAGCTGATTCAGAACGGTCCCTCTGGTATCTCTGTATATCGGATAGCATTTCGACTTCCCTCCTGACACGTTCCGTCGGCGTATCCTTAGCAATGATATTAATCATTTTCGCGGTGAGCTGGACTCTGGACTCATCATCCTCAGAGCCATCCAAGCACACAGATCCATTCTTCTCCGAACGTTTTAGTATACCCTGGGTAAGGTCATCGCACGCCATAAAAATGATATGCCCTGCACCCTCTAACATAGCCTTGTAGTTTTTGTCAAATGACGAAAATGTGCCTAGTAACTTAATCCATCGCCTAAGCTGTCCATGATACCTCTCCTTGGACGTGGTATTCGACAAGAATCTTGGCGGCTGCGTAGGGTTCCCACTCGTAGAAGCCGATGAGAGAGTTTCTGGGCCCAAAAATGTAAAGGTATTGTTCGACATACTCACTGTAAATATGTAGCTCCCTTCGGACGACACGGTATGGCACCTAGCAGGCAAAGTTGATCAGCACAGGCTGGCGAGATTCCTCCTCACTTTGATAACTCTATTCTCTCTAACCGTCGAATCTCGCTCCCTCTATATATACTTAACGCTCTCACCCGAATTCTACCTCCGGACGCTCTCTCCTCCCAGGTGTGCATTCGCCTCATCTGTCCCATTGTTTGTTCCCTTTTCACTGACAGATGCCAATGCACGACCTCGTTGCTTATCTAGCAAATTCCATTAAATCGTCCTCAGCGCTTCATCAATTCGGCGTTCTGCATTATCTTGGCCTTTGGTGAATCAGTCTCCTATAGCTTGTATACTCCCATTATCAGCAGGCGTACTTTTCAATCTGCACTAGCTCTCGATTCACTCAGCCAATGCATCCTCAATGCCGCCACTCGTCTCGTGCTCCGACCTGTGGTATCCCGCCATTGTCTGTTACAGAAACATCAACATTCATTATCACATTATCAAGTAATTGAAAACTCTAAAAGCTCAGCAATTAATAAGTGTACACGATTCGTTCCGAATCTTCACAACCGTACTGTCACCTCGGACACCCTGTCCCGGAATGGCACGCGTGGGTATTCCGGAATACGGTAGAGCCGATTTAGGAATTAAGTAGAAGATAATAGAATTAGAGTAAATTAGCTTACAGTAGTGAGGTGCAAAAGCCGCGAGCATACTTAACCAAGTTGCTCGCGGCAAAGCTAAAACGATAAAGAGGTAAGCACCCTTCGGCCCTAAAAACTAGTCTGCAAGCTACCGGCTCGCGCTACGGAATTCGATCACCGTCCGGTCCGGCTCGCGCGCCCATTTAACTAGCCTCACCCCCGCGCTAACCCCTTCTCTCGGAACGTCCCTCCCCCTCTCGTGGTTACCAACTTTCTATATTCCGCTGGACTTTTTGTCCGACAGTATCCCTGAAAATAGCTTGATTTAAGGCTTGATTTGCGAAATTACGAGACAGCCCATAAGAGCTCTCGCTGCACAGCTGTTGTCAGAATGTTCCTTCTGTTTGATTCAGGCACGGGAGGAGACACATCTGCACCTTTCGAAGGAAAACGGGCTGTCAGAGAATTAATTGAGGGTTTTGGGTTCTTGGTTTCTCTCCTTCATCCCGCTGCAAGGGCCCCTTTTTTATCTACGTTTCACCCCTTTAGTGTGGTTCAGGATCTTTTTCGAAGTGGCTTTCTCTTGAAAACTCCATTTCAACCGTTGCCGTGAAACGTCACAAATAGGGACGACCTCAGCTGGATTCTTGTCGTTTTTAAACATATCGGTGAACCTAATTTTTCTCTCGAGAAGGTTCTGGTCACGCTCAAGGCGTTCATTCGATTTGCATAGACATGGGAATCGTTATTGAATGTACATGAGACCCACATTAGGTGCAGCGAGGTCCATTGCGAATAAATATACCTTTTATAACGCATGTAGCGCGAAGGGTGCTTTTTTTGGCGGACTTTTCTCTCCCAAAGGTGAGATTTGAAAACTGACCGGCATATTGAAGTATTTGGCATACAAATATACAAGTAAGAGTGAACCTACGGCCAATTTATTCTCTAATCTAAAGTGAAGTTTCACGATAGAGTCAAATGTGGTTCGCTATCACGAAAAAAAGTATCTATCTCAGAATCAAACGAATATATTAGAACCTGTTCAGGATTTAACCGACCCTCCAGTAGAGCCTGAAAGAGTTCTGATATATCCGATAGAGCTCAAAAGAGGCGCAATTTCTTTGGCCGCCTTGAACCGACTCCGGCGTTTTCCCACTATGGCCACCATAAGCGAATGCAAGATACATTCCCCCCGCGGCCCATGCTGGCAGTCGATAATTCCGAAAAATCCTGAGAATCCTGGCGCTGCATTGATGGAAATGATTCGCCGTAAGTCTTCCTCGTTAAGTTCACGTAAATGCTCTTCACAAAAATGGGACACAAATAGTTTGCAGAAAGCTGCCATAGATGTTAGAGTAGAGTCCTCCCCCATTTTGAAGGTATTCTTCCTAAGAATCCGCCGCACTCCTGTAGCAAATCATCTGCATTGAAACACCAACACGTTGTAGAGAGTGGATGAAGGGCTTTTTCATGGCGTCATTGGAACGTAAAAATATTCCCTCTCCATTCACAGCTTGAAAGGTACGATTCAAGATCTTTCGAGGCATAAGAAAACGACGTTCTAAATCAACTTCTCTGTATCTCGGAAATGACCCAAAGTAGTGTGTGGGCAAACAATTCATAGCGGCGTCAAAATAACGCTTTTTATTTCCGCGTCTTGGTGGACCCGCTTGCAGAGCCGCTGGGCAATGTTTCCATCGTCGTTCGAATCGTCGGAAATGTCCATGGTAGGTGAGGGCGATGGGAATCTATCCCCCATGCCGTAGAGATGGCGACTGATTCCATTTACACTGGGTCTATTCTGAAATACAGCAATAGCGTCACCGAGTTATGTTGTGCCACTTGGCAGTAAAATTTAGAAAATAGCAGGAGGGCGTAGAGATGCTCATGAAGTATAATTTTTAAATATGGCAAATTGAGCCGCTGGGGAAGGTACTGGTAGTGTACAATTTAAAACGTGTTCGAAGGTTGTGAGGAAGTGTCACGATTAAAAGAGGCAGTGCTTTATATTCTACAACACGTGTACACACAGTACAAAGCTTTCTGTATGACAGATGGCGATTGGTCAGTAATAGTTGCCGGCCTGCATCTGACAAGGCGCTGTGCTTGGGCCCAACAATTTCGCGCCAAAAGCGAATGGCCGTGCGCCACACCGCGCTTCCAACATTCCGCTAGTCAGCCGTATCTAATAAGTTTAGATAGATTCTAAACTACTTTACCGTAGCTAGCAGCAGACCTCTCCACCGCCTCGCCACCGCCTCGCCAGCCGAACGTCTCGAAACCTCCGTCTCCGTTATGCCGTCTGCCCATCGCAAGTATTTGCAGCGCGACACCCTCGCACTTCTTTGAATGCCATCAGCGCTCGCCTCTGCCTGATCCTGCCCCCGTGAAACAACATGAGCCGCGCAACAGAGCATGTGCATGCGTTTGCGAAAATCGTTGGACCAGGATGGGACTATTACATGACCAAGCCTAAAATCGTCCTGGGCCGCGCGCCGGATTGTGACGTCATCATCTCCACGGAGAAGGCCGTCAGTCGTAATCACCTCACCATTCGCTTTGCGCCGGAGTTGCAGGCATTTGAGGTGGAGAACCTCAGCAAGAATGGCATACTGGTCAATGGGGAGTTTTTGCACAAGCTTGCACCGCCTGTTCTGCTGCGTTCGCAAGCTGACATTGCTTTTGGTCGTCTGGACCCCATGCGTATTTCCTTTCTGCTGCCGCTAGGGAACAAGACCTCATCTAAGAAGAAGGAGCTGGCTGCTGAGCGCTCCATCCCGCTCTTGCAGTGGATCGGCGAGGCTATTATTATCAAGCACTTCCTGAACGCCCCGGAGATTCGCGACCGAATTGAGCTTGCACATCGCCATAAGCTGCAACAGTTGGGTTCGGAGGAGATTATCGCCAGTTCCATTCGCCATATTCTCACGCAGAATAATCACGTTTTCTACGTCATCGACTCGATGCAGGTTGAGAAGCAGGAGGGCCCCATCATTGTACCGGACCTGGAGAATGGGAAGGTAAAGGAAGCCTACTTTGGCATTCGGGAAGAGCAGAAGAGCAGGTTCTACCCGCTTCTGTCCGAGGAAGAGCGAACGAAAGCGGAGGCCGGATCAAAGCGATGATTGCACCTTTCATGTCGGATTTACGTCAATGAAATTAGTTGCTTTAGGGGAGATATTCTGTTACGAAAGACCGCTTAAGTTAAAAGAAAGTGTACAAAGAAGTGCCTGTATCGGTAGGATCATCCTGACCATCGTTCAAATTAGAGTAAACCGGAAGCGGAAGCACAATACCTATTCCATCACAAGTCTACACGGGCGTCTGCAGCTTCTTTTCCAGCATGGCCTGCTGCACAGCGTCAATAACGGCATCATGCACCAGCCCATTCGTAGCCACAATGCCGTCATCATTATCCATCTTCCTACCCAACGAAAAGTCCAGCCGCCTTCCCGTACCGTCCGTAACCCTGCCGCCAGCCTCCTCGATAATAATACACGCCGGCGCGCTATCCCACACATTCTCAACATACCCATCGCGCGGAAACCTCAAGAATATACTGGCATCGCCACGCGCCATGCATCCGTACTTGGCCTGCGAATCCATGCGAACCGGCGGGGCACCCACGCCCAATATGGATGCAACGCGCGCGGAAGTCTCGTGCGAACTATGGCCCGACTCTACCGACTCGCAGAAGACGGACCACATGGGATCCGCCACGTCGGACACGCGGCACGGCTTGCCCAGCCGCTCGCGCGACATGTCCCCCGGCGACATGTACACGTCACCCTCCGCCAGCATGAAAGTACCGTCGGCCTGCACGGCATGAAACACACAGCCAACGCTCTCGCCAAGCAATGGGCGTGCCACCATGGAGCGCAGCGGCAGGTTGGGGCATCCCAGCACGCCCAGGCGCGGGAGGCCGCGCTCTATGAGACCGAGGGCGATGCAGTACTGGCGCATGGCGATGAAGCCGCGCGTGCCGTCGATGGGGTCGAGGATCCAGGTACGGGCGCCGTCGCCGCCGCGGTGGGCGCAGAGGTCTATGGTATGCAGGACGGCGGCCTCGGACATGGCGGCTGCGCGGGTGACGGCTGCGAGAAGGGGCGGGTTGTTGCGCAGGGCGGTTGTTGTCTCCTCGGCGATGAACTTGTCTGAGGGGAAGGCTGCGTGGAGGTAGGAGACGATGAGGGCCTGGACGGCGAAGTCTGCTACGGTGACTGGGGAGGCGTCGTTCTTTGACAGAGTGTGCGATTCGGATATTGTGGATTGCACATTGCGCGCAATGGCGTTGGCGCGGGCGACGGCCTGTAGGGCTATTGTGCGCTCGGACTCGTAGGGGGTGCGGGGGGCGGGCATTGTCTGTGGCGGAGGCGGTGGCGGAGGCGGTGGAGAGGGGGTGGGAATGGGAAGGAAGGCGGTGGGGCGGGATGGGTGGCGGTGTGCGGGATGGGTGGCGGGTTTATGTAGTGCGGGAGTGTGGAGAAGGACAGCGGAAGGTTCGGCGGTGGAAGGTGCGGGCGGAGGTTGCGGAGAAAAGGGCAACGGCCGATGCGTCGATTTTCAGCTGGCGAGCGATGTACGGAGATTGTGGCGCGCTGGGCAATTGGGTATTGCTCTGCATTGCATTGCATTGCATTGCATCGCATTGCACTGAAGCATTGCATTGTATGGGCTTGAAATCGGGGCGTGTCTGGTTGTGAGCAGTACACGTGTACCAAGGGTACACGGCGCGTCCGAAGAAATGCTGTGGAATGGTCAGTGATGTCAAAAAAACAAAAAGGCAAGTGCGGCGTGGGAGAATCGAACTCCCGTTTCCACGGCCACAACGTGGGGTCCTAGCCACTAGACGAACGTCGCTGCAGCGGCATTTTCAACACCTCTTCTCATACCCGCCCCTTTCTCGAACATACTTAATTCAAATGTCTTTGCGCAACCTTTCGGCTTTACACGTGTACAGATGCCATTGCAAGCTCCTCGGACACCTCATGTGATGGCACGTGAGATCAGGCAGGTAAACGTGTGCCTCCAGATAAAATTTCGGAAAATTCTGCATCCTTTCAGTATGCTCTATAATTTCATTATATCTATGAACGTTTACATCTGTCCGTTGTCGTCATTATTCTTGTCTCAGCCACAGGTGCCTAGCTGACACTGCTACTGTAAAGCAAGCTATGTTGAAAGTAATTATATTTGCAGCGCTCCTTGGTAGGGAAATAGTATGACAAAACCAAAACGATGCACTCCAAACTTTTGCAGTAGCCGCTGTATGGAGGAAAACACGGGAACCGAACCCTGAAGGCTACTTCGCTGTAGCAGTGTCAGGACGTCAGGACCTGCAGAAACCGTTCACTGACAGTGAGTGACCTTCACTCGCTCTACAGAAAAGCTTCCGCAAACAGAGCAATGCTCCCGAAGAGCAATGCGCCCCGCAGAGCAATGCGCCCCGCAGAGCAATGCGCCCCGCAGAGCAATGCTGTTTGTTACATACCCGTCACCTTTCCGCGCGCATATCGCACCCCTCCAACCCCATCCGTTCCTCCGATCCTCTGCACCCCTACCTCCATCCTCTCCTCCACCCTCCCCTCCATCCACCCTCCGCCGCCACCGCCGCCCGTAATCGCCCACGATGCAATCCGCAACCGCGCAGCCGGCCCTGGCCCTCGTGGCAGCGCTAGAAAGCTTCGGCCACCGCATGTCGGCCCCCATCCTCTCCTTCCGCACCTGCCTGCGCATCGCCGCGGACCTGGAGAGCACCCCGGAAGCCTCGCGCACCTCCGCAATGCTCACCCCGCTCGAGGATCTTCTTGAAGGCATGCAGGACACCATTGATGCACTCACCCCCTCGGACATCCTCTTCCATCACCTCACCGCCCTTTCTTTCTGCTGCGATGCCCTCGCATGGGTTGCCTCTGACCCTCCGCCTGCCCTTGTCTCGCAGATCATTCGCGATGCTGCACCCCCTTTGGACGCCCTGCGCGCCATGCAGCATTCTTCGCATCATGTCTTGGCTCATGCTGTCCGTAATTTTCTTACCGTTTTGCTCAAGTATGTGTCGGACAACCATGCACTTCCGCTCACGTTTTCCGACGCGAAGGGAAACCACCACGATGCACCCGATGGCTCCGCCCCGCCCCCTTCCTCCGGAGGCCCACCGTCGCATGGATCTGCCTCTGGTGCCGCCCCGTCTTCGAATGCCCCGTCGTCCAATGCGCATAATTCGAATCTCTCCTCTTCTATTCAGAATCTCTCACTTGCTGACAGTCACACTGCTCCGCACCTCGTCGCTTATCGCAACCATATCATCAGTGGCCCCCTTACCTCCTTCTCCGTCGCCGCCAACGCTATCCATGGCAGTGTAGCTACGCAAGCAAAAGCCGTTGTCGCTGCAGTTGAGGGCGTATACACATTTGTCGTACAATCTAGTCAAATGGATAAGCCGCCATCCGATGACACTAAGCAGACCATGCTCAAGCCCATTATAGCCGCATTGGCCGCTGTCCGTGAAATTGCCAATAAGTGCCCCCCACGCGACCCTCTGTTTAACCACGTGAAAGCGGTGGAGGATGCCATGGGTCTCGTATCCTGGGTCGTGGCCGACTCCAAGCCCACTAGTTTTATCACCGACGCAGACGCCGCTGCTTCTTTCTACCTGAACAAAGTACTCATATCAACGAAGAAGGCCCCCGACTCGGCCAATCATAAAGCATTTGTCGACTCAATGCGTCAGATCTTCGCTACCACGAAGGCTTACATCAAGGAATACCACATGATGGGATTAAGGTATGGCATTGGCATCGAAAGCACCAAGGATGAATCTGCTACCCCTCCTCCCATGACCGCAGAAAAGGGCCATGATGACTGCAAATCCACATATGTAACGGCATTTAAACAACTACTTGACGGCCCTCTTGCCGCCTACGTCGCCGCTTCAGAGACTCTCGGAGGGGATGTCGCCAAGCAGGCGAAATCTTTTTCTGCAGCGTGGCATGCCGAGTCGGATTTTCTTGCAAAAGCTGTTGCCATACCTAAACCAGACGATATCCAGGACCTTCTCGCACCTATCGCAACGAAAATGGGCGAAGTCGGCGCCATTGTGGAAAACATGGATCCTCGCGGGCCGCTTGCCCATCACTGTAATGCGGTTGGTGAATCAGTGGCCGCCCTTGGCTGGGTAGCTGTTGATGAAAAGGCAACAGCTTTTGTCGGAGATATGGCTGGTGCCGGACAGTTCTTCTTGAACAAAGCAAAGATGGAGGCCCGGAAGACTGACAATCCAGATGCTCATCGCACCTGGGCATCTGCGCTTGAGGCTCTTTATGCAGACCTTAAAGCCTACGTCAAGGAATACCACACGCAAAAACTCGTTTGGAACCCTCCCAAAGCTGCAAAGTCTGCAAACAGGAAAGTGACGCAGAGCTGTGACGACAGTGATGAAAACTCGTCTGACTACGTCACTTGCTTTAAAACATTAGTAACCGGCCCTCTAGCTGCGTTTGTGTCTGCGTCAAATGTGCTCGGTGGAGATGTAGCAGTACAGGCTGCAGCCTTTGCTGGGGCGTGGGAGGCAGAGGCGGAGTTCCTGTCGAAGGCCTACGCCATGCCGAAGCCCGATGACATGCAGGACATGCTAGTGCCTATTGCTTCTAAAATGGGAGAGGTGGTAGAGGTGGTAGAGAAGATGGACCACAGAGGGCCTCTTGCTCAGCACTGCCAGGCGGTGGGGGAATCGGTTGCTGCTCTGGGATGGGTTGCGGTAGATGAGAAGGCAACAGGGTTTGTTGGGGACATGGCCGGGGCTGGACAGTTTTTCCTGGACAAGGTGAAGATGGGAGCGAGGAAGACGGGGAATCCTGCTGCTCATCGGGGGTGGGCTGCGAGTCTGGAGAGCTTGTATGCTGGACTGAAGGCATATGTGAAAGAACACCATACACAGAAGCTTCTCTGGAATGCTGCGTAAGAAGAGAATGGATGCGAAAACTGCAGACTAACTCTTAATGTCCGTAACTTATTCAAAATGCAATACTGTAGTAGAAACCGTAGCCTTCTCTGATGCTTCTTAGCTCTTCCGTGATATCAAACTAGAACCAAAGACCTGTTGTCGACATTTGCGTGTTAGAAGTGAGAAGAGTACCTCAGATTGCATTCCGCCTATGTAGTTGGAGTTTTACCTTTCGATAGATGTCTGACATCTGCACACGTTCGTTCCCGCCATATATCCCGATCACTATAGCGAATGTCTTTGATGTGATTCCAGTACCGCTACTGATCATGACTGCTGAATTTTGCTCTTTAGTTTTAGATATGGTGGCTGTTCTATGTAAGCTGTACCGTTCCTCTGTTCACCCTTCAGACACCATAGTCAACGGGAATTTTTCGTGACCTCTTCCTCACCATAAATGTACTCACCATGGCTTGTAGTCGTACCGACACTGTCAGTAGCAGGCAACTGCCTTGCCACATTTTTTCTCCTCGTTGGAGCGGAACTTATAAAGCCGAGTCTCCGACAACCAGAGACGACATAATCACTATCGCAACCAGGATTTCGAACACACCATCATTGTTTCAAACTTTTCCAACAGCCTAAACCCATTCTGAGTGAGTGAAGAAAACAAGTGCTTCTTTTAATAATGACTCCACCAGCTCCTCCTCCACCACCACCACCACCACCACTACCCCCACCCCCACCTGCATCACCTGGAGGTGATGCCCCTTCAACTATTGATGCAGCAGGAGCCTTGCTTGCAGAAATCAATGCTCTCGGGGAGGATGGTCTACGCGGAGCTTTAAAGAAAGCGACTCGAGGACCGGTCTCAAAAACCCCTATACCCTCGGCAGCAGTCTCACTTCCGCCCAAGAAGAAGGCGGTAAACCTTAGAGGTGTTCCAAAGTGTGTACTAGCTGGAAAGAAATGGTCAATCGAATACCAGAATGGGGCAACAGATGAGGACTCTATCTCTCTTGAAACTACCTTAAAACAAACTGTTTACATTTTCAACTGCCATGACTCTCTCGTCAAGATCAACGGCAAAGTCAACGCTATTGTTGTGGATAACTGCAGTAAATTTGCGTGCATCTTTGATGAGGCATTGGCTTCTGTGGAGATTGTGAACAGCAAAGATGTTCAAATTCAATGCACTAAGAATGCACCAGCTATGTCTATTGATGGATGCACCGCAGTCACGTACTACATGAGTTCCACATATGCTGATGCGCAAATCATCACGGCAAAGTCGGCTGCAGTCAATTTGATCCGGCCTACCAAAGACGATGGTAAGTTAGCAAAAATGAGCAGCAGGTGCTGCCAACGGTGACCGTTAACTAACAGCGTTCTTGATTCTATCTCATGGCTGTGCATCCTATCACTGCAGATATTGTTGAGACTCCTATACCGGAGCAATTCTGGTAAGATTGGCAGTCTATACTCTTGCAAACTTTTATTCTTTCTCCAGCTCTGAATCTAACAATTGACTACTCCATGGTGTTTCTTAAACCGGCCCCTCTACTGAAACAATTGCTACAGTACGACTTGGAAGAATGGTAACTGGGTTACTGAATGCGTCGATCATTCTGATTAGCAGAACTGATGCTGGACAGACTGCATCATCACTGGTGGAAGTGTTGGAAGGGATGCTATGTTCGAAGGGGTTGGTAAATCGGTGTCCCTCGTTGGGACCCAAGCGACTTCCGATGATGACAGAATGGCGCCTACGTCAATAATTAACTTGTTGCTTTTGACAATTCTAGATTTTCGGTCTTATCACAAATGACAGGAAGTGGTGATAGCGAGATCAGCTTGAGGTTTTTGAGATGATAATTTAGATGTCCGGTAGGCGGATACATGAACAGCCAACCTTGTGACATCGTTTCAACGCTGTACAAAAGCTGTGCGTGTTGCTCCCAGTAATAAATACACCCGCTCACATGCCGCCTTGTGCAATACACACTAGGCAAAACTTTGACAAGTACAAATCCATAAGCCGCTCTCAAGTGGTCGGTATGGATTCTGACTCCGAGCTTGCTTTGCAAACGTCTGCCTTTGCCCCTTCCCTCAGCGTTGCGCCAGACTTATCTACATTTGTCCATCGCCGACATGCTGCATTGAACCGATACCAAGGAGGGAAGAAAGGCGCCCAATTCTCTGTGAAAACGACCAGGAGATGCTTGATAGTTGCATCGAATGCCCGAGGCTTTGGCGGATTCCTCTCAAAAAATTTGCCCGGCCGCAATCAAAAGGACTCTCTGCCAAGTCCCGAAGCTCGTTGCGCCTGTGCGAGCGAGAAAGCATACGGAAAGTGCTGCAGAAGGTTTCACACATCACAGAGCTCACCACATCTAGCTGAGGACCTCCTGCGCTCGAGATACAGTGCATATGCATATCGCCTGCCTAGTTACATCATGAAAACCACGCACAGCAGTTCCACTGAGCTGGACAAACGGAAATGGAAGAGAGAGATTTTGGACTTTTGCATGGATTACCAGTTTGTCGGTGGTGTGGATGTCATGGAACTTCAGATAACAGGGCCTGATGTCACTCGGATTCTTTTTCGGTGAGTTCTATACTTGAGTCGTACGGGGCGGAATTGCCATGGTAGACCCACTGACTTGCTCCTTTCGTTCGTCGAGAATCGCTCCTTTTTATTCATGCCGGGTTCTCCAGGGCAAACTTGATGCAAAGCAATGCTCCAATTTCGTTTCTGGAAATGTCAACATTCGTTCGTGAGCGCAATGCTTGGTACTACAAGAACGGGAAACTAGTCGATATCGATGACGAAAATTAAGTGTCGGGAAGAGACTGGTGCGATCCGAGTAGATAGATCCCTTTTAGGGCAGCAATGGGTTTGGCAAAGGCAAGCGTTGCCCAATGAATGCTGTCTCTGTTGCTCACATAAAGAAGTCTGCACAGCATCGCAGCTTTTCATTTGCTTTTTCATTTGCTGTTTCGAAGGTTACTTACCCAAACGTTTCGGTAGGCGTGTTCTGGTCTGGTCGTTGCTGAAGCAAAAGTCGCCATCTCGCACTCGGAATAAATGAATGGAACGGGCGGCGAGACAGAAGGCTTTTCCGGCCGTGATTTTCATCCAAATTTTTTGGCCTGCTCAGCATTTGCCCATGACCTCGTTTTCATCATCTGCCTGTCTTCTCGGAAGTGGAAGACAGAACCGCAACACCTGAACGGACGCTGCTCAAGTATGAATTTTCTCCAGAGCTCGAAGGCGGCCTCTTGCGTCGTGAAGTGTCCATGGCAGTGTCCCATCGAAAGAAAGAACATGTATGCCAGAGTTTATCTGAAGCGTGCATCACGAAAACGTCAAAATGCGCCTGCCCTTACCCGCAAAGGCAAACACTGCCAAGTAATCGTTTCTGTGTGGACTGCTGGAGGCAATCAAACCTCTGCAATGTCCAGTCGGAATCTTCACAGATCCTACCTTTCAGAAGTGGAGATTACGGGGTGGGATGGTCCAGGAAGAATTCTGGCAATCGAGAATGCAACCGACATGGATATACACGCCCTTTATACATGGATAGCAGTTGCTGTGTCGAAAAGGAAAGGGGCCAACGGTATAGCTTTGTTGCGCTTTGACAAGAGCGCCATTGTTTTGTGGAGGACTTTTAACTTGACGGAAGGGCCACCAGAGCAGATCGCCATTTTGCGGGGACCTGCAATTCTATGTACATTGGCCACTGGCCAAAAGTTAATCAGACGAAGTGGTGAACATATCTCCATTTCGCCTTCACATGCGAATGAGATCGAACATGAAGACCATCAGTCCATAATATGCCGTGCTGAACCGGATATCCAGGCTTTTCTATTAACCAGGCAAGGAACAGAGCGTACCGGAAATTTTGCGTTGTTCTCTGTGAGCCACCAAGGCTCTGTCCAGCAGGTTCCCGTTGCACTATCAGTCAATGTAAATGTCCCAAAAGCTATGCTTGTGTCGTGCCGAAGAAAGCTGTTGGTTCTCGTTGCCCAAGATGGCACCGTAGAAGGCATGCATTTGAAGACGGGGAGCAAACGATGGCGTGCCGCTGCCACGAAGGAATTGGAACGATGCAATTCAATAGCCTGCGTTCAGGACATGATCCTATTTTCATCAGGTGACACTGAGGATGTGTGGTGCTTACCGAATTCTGGGACTACTGATGAACGTCCCGGTATGGTGCGATCCCTCAAGTTGCTCTTTTTGAATCGTTGTTCAACTATGGCATCTGCCCAGCATGACCACTTGTTTGCGCCTTGGCGAGGAGCTCTCCAGCAGTATAATGACGTGGACGGCTCTTGTTGCTGTGAGCAGCAGGCATTTGAAAAAGGAACTAAAGCAGATTTGAGGTTGCCAAAGGGGGAATCTCACCTGTCTCTGGTTAGCAGCAATCTCGAGCGGCGATTAAGCGTTGGGGTGGAAAGGTTGATGGAGACTTCGTCAAGGAAAGAAGCTATGGTGAATATGCTTCAACATAGTGCTTCGTTGCTAATGGAGACAACAGGGAATATACCACACGCCCGGAGCGCTAAATTGTTTTGCTCCCAAGTCAGCAATCTAGTGATGCTACCCAGCCAAAAGTCATCGATGTCAGATGCCCTGTCATCAGAAACATGTGACGATTTTCCGAAGTCTATGCGTATTGCAGTGGTCGGTCAGTCAGTTTTACTCGATGGAACCAAGTTCCTACGTTTGATACGATCATCTTGCGGTCTTGATCCGTCAAGACAATTCATTGTCGTGCAAGTCAATGTCGCGTTGCTCGACTCATCAACAGCTGCTGATGAGAACAAGCCATCGTCCCTATCGTTACTTCTCAATGTCCAATTTGACAGGTGCGCGGCAACAATGTGGAATGTTCAAGAAAAGGAGAACCTGAAATCAGGGGATCTGGTGTGCCTTATGGCATATACGCCGATTGCATCCCTTGTCACTAGCAATTCCACTGCTCTCACAGATATGCACATCGTTGTCAGAGCCGATGCAAGTGATGGGCGTTCCCAAGCACTAGGTGCGCTTTCCATTGCAGAGGCAATGTCCTGTAAGGCAGATCTCAGTGTCCTGCAGGATGTACCATGGAGATCTGGAAGATCAGGGTTGGCTCAAAAAGTATGCGCTATTGCGCACGGTCCATCAGCTCACAAACTGATGCAGCTTAGACAGAACTCGGAGGCAATTGGCAACATAAAAGTGATGGTGCGACAAGATCTTGCTTATGTGACCTTCAGCGCAACGTCGGGTGTTGAGATTGCAATGGCAATTGCAAAGATGAAGACATGTGTGGATGACGCAGTCGAGCTCCGCAGCGCTCCAGAGTTATCAAGAAGTGCCTTAACATCAGTAGATGCGGCACTAGCTGCACTTGATGAAGAGGTACGCCAGTTGAGGGGCATTATCTCCCGGCGGGAATCGGTTGGCTACGATGGGGATCAAATAAAACAAACGCTGTTGCGACAATTAATAACCGACGAAGCCATGGGGTGCTTAGAGGAAGATCTCCTCGGAAGCTAGCCTTGTCCGAATGCTGCGTCGGTGGGCTGAATATGTGTATACATCCGGCGTACATGATTAAAGGGAATAATATACATCCTTCCTCATGCAGCGCGAGTAGATGAAGTGAAATAGCAAGCAGCCGCATTACTTGAGCCACTTCTTCCTTGTGTAGCTTCACGCAGGTCCAACTGTACATTGCTTAGAAGCGCCTGGGGAAGTTTCGTTAACTATTTGTCCCCAATTTTCGTCCGCTTTGACGGGGGCGGTGCTGAGGTCAGAGATGGAGCTGCGGATTGAGGTACGGATCTCGCAATCGGGGTGTGTCCTATCGCGATGATTTCACAAGCCACAGTCGCATCGAAATAGTAAGCATCTTCCCGAAATACTTTAAACACGCTGTCTCGATAACTTTCTACGCTGATGGAGTGAGGATTGCGCACCATTTGGTCCACTGGCAGTGGCGCTCATTGCCCAACCAATGTCCTTTTTCGGGTCTAGGGGCGTCACTGGTCTTGATTTGTAAGGGTCTGTATTTGGATCGATAAAGGCTACTCTTTGGGGCCTCGGGGATTCCTGCGATAGAGAAGTGAGCACATGGGATGTATAGAAACATTGAAAATAGTGAGTTAGTTGTAAGGTCGACCTCCAGTAATACATGTCGGAGAAGTAAAGCAAATATTCTTTTGATGCACGCAGTCGCCCTGAAAGATGAAAAATAGAATCGGATGAGACATATCGCAGATTGCGTACCTGGAAGAACGGATGATGCAAGGCGTTTTCGGCAGTAATTCGTTTTGTCGGGTCATATTCAAGTAGTTTTGAGAGTAGGTCGTACCCAGAATCACCCTTCGACAGTCCGCGTATGCGTTCGTGCAGCACACAGGGATATGCCTGCCAGGTCTGTGCATGAGTCCAGTTGGGCAGGTCAGCGGCGCCAGGCCATTGCTCCAGCGTTGGTTTTCCAAGAATCCTGAAGATCTTATCAATTTGATCAGCCTGGAATGGGTTGCGATCGTCGCCCTTTCGCTCCTTCTCCTGGCCCTGGAAAAGCGGCTTCGATGTGATCAGCTCTGCGAAGATGCAACCGATGGCCCATAGGTCTATAGCCTTTGTGTAGTGCTTGGCGCCCAAGAGCAGTTCAGGCGCTCTGTACCAGATGGTGACTACGACGGCATCGACATCGGTGAGCGGGCGCAACGGGGCTTGGAAGAGGCGTGCCAGGCCGAAGTCTGCAATTTTGACGCATCCGCGTTCGTTGGGAGGTTTATCCTGGCCGGTAACGAGGATGTTGGAGGGCTTGAGATCTCTATGAATGATCCAGTTCTTGTGGAGATAGTTCATGCCGTGTAAAATCTGCCACAGAAGCGACTTGACGGTCTGCATGGGCATGGGTTGGGTGTTGCGGTTGTGATGCCAGCGAATCATCTCGAGCAAATCATGCTCGGCATAGTCGAAGACAAGGTAAAGAGACTTATCGGCCTCATCGAGCATGACATCTATGAGGTCGACAATGTAGGGGTTCTTCAGTTCGCGCAGGAGCTTGATCTCTCGAATAGCGGTTGGCGAGATGCCGTCGCCGCTCTTGAAGCTTTTGAACTTCTTGACAGCTACGAAGGAGTCGCTTTTACCCGTGGGGTCTGGATTGTGGACGCTGTGGACCATGCGTGCTTTGTAAACGAGTCCATAGGTGCCCTCACCGATTTTGCCGACTGGTGCGTATTTCTCTGAAATTCTTCTGTAGGAGGGAATATATTGAGCATGGCATGGTTAGCGCGTGGTTTGAATTTGAAAACCAAGTAGTTTGACGAGGAGGTGGAAACAGCTTGTACGTACAATTGAGGACGTCCGCGAGAGCCGGGCGGAAACATATTCGGTATGTGGCGCTGATGTGCAAGTTTGCGAGCTCGTTGGCATCTGTGTCGTTACGCAGACATGTAGGCGGAACGGGGTGTGAGGGGAGCGTAAGTTTGCTGGAATGAGGGTCGGGGGAGAGAGAGAGAGCGAAGGAGTGGAGAGGAATGTTCGGGGCAACAGAGGAGCGGAGAAGGAGGGGAGGGCTGGGCAATGATGTGCGTTTGGGCCCTTTCCTGCTGGCTGATCATTACTGTTCAGGACACTGCTCAGGAGCGTAGTGCCCATATCACTGCACGTAAGGGGACAAGTACCCAGGGCACAGTACAGTACAGTACAGTACAGTACAGTACATCATAAGATATTATTGAGTACGAGAAGGTACCCTTCGGTACTGTATTACAGAGTACAGAGTACAGAGGTGCGTACCCAAGGGACTCTCAGGCTACACAATAGTAGCCCAGTTTGCATACTGTAAGGGAGGGAAGGGAAGCAAGGATTCCTGAGGTTACCCAGTGGGTAGCCCTTGGTAGCCCTTGGTAGCCCTTGACTAGCCAGGTATAGATACTGCATCTCTACGAGGCTGCATCTCTAAGATGCAGCGCCTCAGCCCACTGCACGTGCGCCTTGTGACTCAAACATTATTTTCTACAAGCTGAAACGAGATTGGGCAGATAGAGGCCCTCAATACAATGCTCCATATCTTATCCAGGTGCTTTAGTATATAGTATAGGGGCAATAGTATACAAACTTTACTCTACCCATCAGTCCCATCAGTGTGTACAAAAGCCTTGACAGTTCTACCGACTACGCTCCAAAGGGAAGATACTTTATTACTTGATACTTTAAATTAACTACGCCTCAGCCCCGGCAAGACAAGCTAGAAGAAGCCAAAAGGACGCCCAGTGTTCTTCCCCTGCTTCTTCTTCAGCTTCTCCTGCGTCACCTCGCCCAGAGAAATGCCGCTCAGCGGCAAAACCTGCTCGCAAGCAATCGTCATAAACGGCCAGAACCCGCCCTCACACCCGCAGAACTTTGTCTCATAGTACCCATTAAGCACACGCCGCCGCCCGCCCCGCATGCTCACAAAAGCCTCCATCGACTTCTGACTCGGCACCCATTCCTCAGCACCACCGTCCCCATCCACGCCCGCGTCCCGCTTCCGCCCCCGCTCCTGCCTCCCCATCCATTCAAACTCGAACACCGCGATCTCCGCAAAGATCTGCCACGGCTCGTCATGGCCCTCCAGCATCACCGCGCACTTGTCCAGCGCCCGGCATATGTACGCCTCCGTAAACCCCTCCATGGGCGTCACGGGCGGCGCGTCCAAATTGCAATTGAACAGGATCAATGCATACGGATCTCGTGCATATCCGACACTCGCCTCCACCTTCCCACGCTGCTTGGACGTCGCGCCGATAATCATCACCACCCGCCGTTGCCCATCCGCATCAGCAGCCAAATCCTCCGCAGAGCGCACATCTTCCAGCCGAATGATACGCGACATCCACGGCACCTCGTCCGCCACGCCGGTTCCATTAGCAATCACAACAGTAATATGCAGGCCCTTAAAAATCTCCGCAAAGTGAAACGCAAGCACCGAGCTCTCCTGCAGCCACGCGGCAAGCGGCGACATACGGTACCAATACTTTCGCTACCGCCCCATGGGCAGTTCAACCAGCAGCCGCAAATTCCCGGCACACAGCGCGTCGGCCGTTGCGCGCTGCGCACTGCGCAGCGCGTACTCGATGGTCTGCGGGATGAAGGCCGGCGGCTGCTCATCCTGGCGCCGCTCGTACCCCTTCGACGGGCTGTCGTTGCCGAAGTGGCAGACGGGGTGGCGGGCGGGTCGCGGACGCGTGCGCTTGCTGGTGCGGGAGCCGGGTTGCGGAGCAGTTGGGCGCGGCAGTAGCGCCGGCGGCGCGGCAAAGGTCGCGCACATGCTGTTGCTGACGGACGGCGATGGTGGGCGCTGCGTGTTGGGTTAGATCTGTGTGTGTGCCTGCCAGATGATGTTGAGGTACAGTTGGCAGCTGTGGGACGTTTTTTGGCGCTGGATGGGCGGACAGGGAATCAGTAATTGGGGTGCAAAACAGATTCTGTATTTACGTGCATGGTACCAAGGGGAAAATTACCTTCTCTGCAGCTGGGTATTGCCCAGTGGCCCAATTGTGATCTGCGAGATCTAATAACCCCAAGAGACATACAGTACGGTGCAAAAGTATAAAATGGGAGTGGATTTACCGATTTTCGTTGTTTTCGGTACTGTGACTGATGAACGGTTGATTTTTCGGTCACAAAGTACGGAACGGAGCCGTTATGGTGGTAGTTGAAAAATGATTGAAATTCGTTGAAATGCCTCAAAGAGACCTTATGTTGAATATCCAGTGAAATTGAATTTACGGCTGAAATAAAGGTTGTTTTGTTATGTGTGTTGATGTTGCTGAAGATCGAGCTACTCGATCTTCCTACTTATAATACAAACGATTGTAGAGATAGTGGAGTAAAGCCTGTCTAAACGACCCGCTACACGTAGATTTCGTAGTAGAAGTAGCCTGTCCGGGCAGGAATCGTTACATTCATAGGCGTCTACGCCTTACTGAACTAGTCTAGCTCTACTAATTCACGTTGAATTACATGCTTAGCACTTTACAAAAGAACGCTGTGATACCAACAAGGAACATACGATATGGCAGTGAGGAGGACGGTATGTTATGGCACCTACGTGAATTAATATGTAATTTTAGTCTGCGTCACACGGAGCACACCGTGAATTATCACTTCCACCTCCAGAGTTTCGAAGACAGTCAAGACTTAAATACGAATTGTTCAATGGGGTGAGAGATACCGTGTGTACCAAAACTTTTCTGAGAGCATCATTTGGTCTGATTCTTGTTAATCTATCTGCAGGATTGTACTTAGACTTGATTAGCGCAATGTTGTCGATTTCACGATTGTTGTATGAATGACGCATAGCTGAGAGGTCAATCGTTAAGCGCTTCTCGGTAGTGTACTCAGATCGGGTGATAACGTCGAATACGAGCTTTGAATCTGTGAATAGCAGAATCGGAATACGTTTTCCAAGGGCTTTTTGTAACTCATGTTTGAGAATATACGCTGCATCAAAGGAATCAGCTAAGACCAAAGCCTCTGGCCCCATTTTTGTTTTTACTACACGTCTTGACTTGTGTGATGAGAACAGAACGATTGATAAATTGTTCTGTGCATCTGAAAGCACGATGATGTAGCCGAGTTGCGACGAAAAGTCAGCGTTGTTGCTGTATGAAGCATCAGCATAAATAGAAAAGCGTATGGTATTCAGGCCTAGCTTCGGAAACCTAGATGATATCCTTAGATACCTTGTGATCATGTTAAGCTCTTAACAGAGTCTTTGTTGAACTTTTCTGGTGTACCTCTTGATGACATAGATATAGCAATGCTATATCAAGCCTTGTATTGACAACCCTAGCTAATCTTGCACGCAATGATCGGAATTCTTAAAAAGATGCATCTTCACTCAATATCTTAAGTCTTTCGATATATTCCGTTTGAGATAAAATTCTTTCTTTGGAAGAAACGTCAAGTCCAAGGAATGTAATGTTTTCTTTTCTAAAGGTTTCGCGTCAAACTTAGATGCTGTTAAGGCGGTAGCTTCTTTCTCGAAAGATGGTTCTCCAGGACGCAAGATGTCATCCAAATATGTACCGAAAAATCCAATGAGCTTCTTACCAATTCGTTTGAAGAATAATGATAGATCTCCGGTCATTTGTTGCATACGTAGATCTTCCATGGGATGGGTAACAATTGTTTCTCCCCAACAGTCTCCAGAATCTCCTAATGCGTACAAAGTTTAACAACTCGGAGAAGTTCATTGCTGCTGAGCTCTAAAACATTTGGTTTAACAAATCTTTCTCTCGTCATGTTAGAAGCAGACTGTAGATAAGCTTGATTAATATTTGTAGACCATACGTCAAAGCCTAAAATCGATGAAAGAGCCATAATCATTTGTACGTATGTTTTCTTTAGAGTTGTTGCGTTGTGAACAATTGGTCTATTTCCTTGTCTGTGTGGCCTCCAAGAACGAATCTAGCCTTCAAGAATTCTTTCCGGTTCTCGCTTCGTTTAATAGCAAGAACGAACGGAGAGGGAACTATGTTCGGCTTACTGCCAACTTCTTCCGTAAGGACAATACGGAAAGTACCCCTTTCAATTAATCCCATTATCTCTTTCCGTTTGGCTTAATCGAAACACT
>JAUBNZ010000069.1:0-27916 GCA_032355485.1 Bonnemaisonia californica
CTCACATGGTCCGCGCGACGTGGCGCCGCACAGCACCGTATGACTCGTCAAACGGCCCCATGTGGCTCCCTTCCACGCCGTCCCTGTTCCAACTCTTAAGACAGGTTCCGGGAACGTGTTAATCTATCCCGGGTGCCGGCACCCATTCATGCAAAATTCCGTGCCATTGCCGTTCTGTTTTAACAACTGTGCTGCTGTGGACTTGAATGGACCGCTCTTAAAAAAACGGTCCATTCAAGTCCACAGCAGCACGTAGTAAGTTACGTTAACTTTGTATGCTCCCTTGAGCTTTGGCATGGACGTTTGGTTCTGTAAAACAATAAAACAAAGGAGGGGTGACTTGTGTGTAGGCTACCAAAATTATTATTGCATTCCAATTCAGGGAAACGGACGCAAGGAATGATCCGGACAAGTTGACACTACTGTTATTGTACAGTTCTGTACTACTACCCTTCCGAAGGGTACCTCTGGAAGAGTGGGGATGTAATGTTAAATTAATTTAGTACTGTATATTGGATTAAAACGTTATGTATACAAGTTGTACTTTTGGTGTACCCATCGAAGGGTACAGGGCATGTACATCAGACAAAGATTCCCGGTCTTGACTAGGCTTTCTAATAGGAAACCTCAAACCTGTAGCTTCCAAAAAGCCTCTAGGAGAGTATTATAGGCTGATCAGGAGGGGGCATGTGCTGCTCAATTTGTCGTCTGCAGAACTGTACCTACTCCCCGTGTACCGTACGCATGCATTCAACGGTACTGTACCCTTCGAAGGGCAGGAACAGCATGTTAAACAAAGTTGGTGTATGAAAGTACACTACTGTGTAGCACTGTACTGTATGTACGTTTCTCTAACTTTGAATAACATAATTGAGTCTCAAAGGGTACTTGTATCATACTGATAAAGAATTCTTGCATGATCAGAAGTGAAGTCCCGTTGAAGTAGTCTGAAAGTGGCTTACAGACTTCCAAATACAGTATGCAGGCAGATCATACGTCCTTACAGAACATGCATGCTCTTATTGGTAACATAATATGTTACTCTTGTATAGCTAGCAAAGTATATTGTGTATGTTATATTAATTACCTTCTGGTACTTTTTTCTTTTATTACTTTACCTCACTACCGTTTTGCACCAATTTCGAATGGACCTTCGTTTCAACCTGCTTTATACATCAATGTAAGGTGTGTCCAGGAGTAATCATGAACCAAGCCTAAAATCAAATCCCACTATCGGACTTGGACAGGTTTTGAGATTTATTATATTAACGCATACCAAAAAAAAACTGAGAAACACTTTCCTACTTTTCAAGCATAAAAGAATTGTCCGAGTCAAAACATCACCGCAATGTACATCTCCCTAAAGGCCCGTTGGGTACAACGGGCCAATATTGGAACGTATCATATGTGCAATGTATGCAAGGGATGCAGATCTGATACGGTGAATGCCAAAGAATTAAAATCGTACAATAGAATACCACACAGTGTTTGGTCATTTTATGTTCAAATCTAACTGTACCAAATTGAGGTGCCAAACTTGAATTCTTCTTGTTTTACTGCGCGACATTCCTCTCGGCATAACCGAACGACAACAAAACTGGTCGTACCCTTCGAAGGGTAGTATTCTTTTGGTAACTTTATGTTGTGGAGGAAGGGGAGACGGTGAGATCAGTACTAAGGCCTTTCTAAAAATGGACATTTGGAAGGCGGTGTGCAACTTTTTTCGTCTAAAAAAGTACCAGAACGACCTATTGGGGAGATGTACAGGTTTAATTTGCAGATAATTTTACAGTACTTGTACTTCGCGTTGTTCTGTAAGATTATGGTAGGTGTTCGTTGGTATATTTTAATGTTGATGCCGGTCACATTTTCCATATGGAAAGTGAAAGAAGGTCATCAGTTTAAAAGATTGGATATACTCAGTGTATTCTTTGGAGAAATGATGTCACATTTTGATGAATGCTGAAGCATTTTCTGGTCATGTCATAGAAGTGGAAAACCACTTCAGCCACAATGCTTATGGGCTTCACGTGGTGGCTGCGTGCTTTATAGTCTTACATTGCTATATTACACTACTGTATGTATTGACTGTACTACCCTTGGTACACTCTACTAAATATCATTTGCTAGTATTATTTTTAAACTTAAGCCTGTTTGTTTCTAAAAAACGTGTAATGTAATTTGCAGTACTTTGCTCTGTCTGGTTTGGCTACGAAGACAATAGTCAAGTATCATAAAATAAAGTCTGTGAATTAAGGAAATCGTACGTTTTGTATTTTATTTTTCAAATGATGAAGTTGTTTTAATATACAATAAGTAAAAGTCTGGAGGAAATCAAAAAAACAAATACTGTAGTATTTTAGTGGAATGTACCACACTTGTGAATATAACATATACAGTACAATTTTATAGGGCTTGGGCGTACGTCACGCCCATTTACCCAATAAGGGAGTAATAACACTTGTATTTTCCCAGAGCTTTTCCCAGAGCTGGCACATACTTCTGCATCTCTTTTTCCACTCCAAATGCAGCAAAAAGTAAAGATCTACCGAAAGGTAGTTCAGAGGGGGGCCCGGTGCGGAGGGAGGATAGGAAGAGTGCAGACCACCGGGTTCATATTTTTCATTATGATATGTTTTGCATGATCTGGATGTTATCAGCAGTTATGTAAATTAGCCTTGAAGGGTATCTACCCTATCAAGGGTACCGAGGCCCTTGGTCCAAGGGTACAGGAGTTCAGGGTACTACTAAAAGCGTAGTGAACCAAGGGGTATAATTTACTTTGTGCTGTATCTTACTTTCGAGCAGAGTTACATTTCATTGCGTACGGTAGATATCTGTTGTATTGAAGTTTAGACAGAAGAGCTGAAAATGTGTGCCGCAGAAGCACACGAGTACTTCATTACAAGTGCAAGTGCGCGTGTAAGTGCAAGTATGATACGTAGTCACCACGGAGCCTGCAGGTTGGCAGTATGGAGCCAGCACGGAGCCAGCACGGGGTCATCACGGTGCAAGTACAAAACACGATGGCACTTCTATTGCACTCTTGGCTCAGATCGCAAAGAACATAAACATATGAAGGCATAAAGGCATAAAGGCATAAAGGCATAAAGGCATAAAGGCAAAGCATGAAAAAGGGCGTGTGGAAAGGACATGGCACACAGTACTTTATTGTGCAGTACAGTGCACAGAGTACCCAGTGCTCTTCTGTTCGCATTCGGCGCCAACGTCTATTGGGCTATTGTACTGTACATGTATTTTAATAGATACTGCTCCGTACTCCCGTACAACTGCGTACAGTACCCTTCGAAAAGTACTGAGGGGTACACAGTACTGTACAATATCTCAGTTTACATAGTGCACCCCTCCATGCGTATGTACCAGTCGCAGCTCTTGTTACGCCGACCATGCGCTCTCCCGTCCCCACTCCGCCCGCTGCTGCCTCCTGCTACTCCATTGCGATCTTACCTATATCTTACCATCTTGCGCCACATCCCGCGTCGAAACCCTTCGCCTGCCCCGCACCGCATCGTGTCCACTCCACGACTCTCAAGCCCCCGTGACCCAATTCATGGAGCGGGTTCTTGCCCTATTGTCGGCGTACACATACCCGTCCTTCGCCCCGCCCATCACCGCGCCCACTCTACGTTAGCTTCTCCTAAGACGCTTTTCTGACGCCATGACATGCTCCGCCCTGTACCGCCAGTTCACGTGAGCATCTTCCGCTCTTCGCGATTAACACATTTAGCGCCTATTGCCCATACACCCGCTTCGATCATCTTTCCTCTCTCCACCTTTCCCTTCTGGTATATACCCCCCCTACCCCTTCCCATCAGCCACCTGTACATCCCCCCTCTGAACATTCATCCGCTGGTGCGCTTCCCACCCCATACTGCATCTTCACTTCCTAATTCCGCTCTTTGCTTGTCCACTCTTCATCTTTTTCTATACCTGTTTCTACCAAACTCACACAAGTTATTGCGTACGCCTTCGAGACGTGCCCCAAAGTGCCCGCCCTGTGCCATGCGCCAAGTCTCCCCTGTCAAACTTCAAATGTGCGTTCGTGATTTAATTGACAGCATCAATGTACTCCCAAAGTGGATTGAATCCTCTGCGAGTGACAGGCCTGGCAGAGGCCACTATGAATGGGGAAACTGGAGCGATGCCTTGCGGAGCACTAGTATGTGGGTCATGGGCGGTCCTTGGCGCACTCTTGTCGCTGATGTCAGAATGGCTCGTATGCTGTCCTGCATATCTGATTTTCATAAATTCAAGGACCAAGCCGTTTGGGAGGTTGTCGAACAGACGTATCTACGCTCCGAATCCAAGCGACAATCAAACGCCGACGATTATATCGTCAAAACGCGTATTCGAAGCGTCTTCTCATGGCAGAGAAGACATGATGTCAAGAAACACTCTATTGTTTGGTTCCTCGATTTCGCATTTGCTTTGTCTGCGTATGCCGAGTTTCAAGCATGCATGCTGTTTTCTGGTTCATCCGTTCCGCTGGATGATCCTGCACGGCTGGTCCCGCTTCTCGCTCCAAGTGAATTTGGGGTACATGCCACAAGAATGGAGCGAAAGATGATCAGCCATGGCTTCCTGCCTTTCTACTGTCGAGTAGATGGGTTATCAGATCAAAATGTGCTGCTAGCACGGTTCTTGGCCACTTCATTTTGCAGAAATCTTGCTCCTCCAACTGTGAACATGGATAGAGATGTGAAGGAAACCAGGGGTATGCCACGAGAGGAGAAAGCGGTAGATTTCATGAGCCCCTGGCTTAAAGATTTGGAGGGGGAGGAAAACGACGTCCGATGGAACATTCTCATCTCTAGTATTATGGAGCATAAGGATAAAGTTGAAGAATTCGATATCCTTAAGTCAGAAGTATGCAGATCTATCGTGGCATTGGTGCTTTCGGAGCTTGCCTTATCAGATAATCCTGAAGCTGGATATGTTTATGATATAGCGGCAAGTTCGGCGGTAGAACAGAGAGAGAAAGAGCTGTTGGTTTCGCTGCGACTGGTGGGACAGAAACGGAAGCGAATTGTGTCCAGAAGGACGTTGCGATGTGATTTAGATTCTCGAATATCGAATTGGTTGTCGAACAATCAACGAAGAAGTCAAGATGAGGGACAAGCATCGAATCGGGAGAGAATTTCGCACCATGGGGAATCATCGACACGGCCATAGATGAATAAATAGTTGGGGAGGAACGATTGTCACTGAAGTTGTCATTTATTTTCACCAGTGTTTGTTGTCGTTCAAGTACGGTCCCAAAGAGGATACGATTGGCTAATAGCATTGGATGGGGCGTCTAGCGGCGCCAAGAGAAGCATTTGGGGCGATTTTAACGGCTGCAAGGGATGAGACTTTGCATCGTCATTGGGAAAGCTCAGTGGTAGGCGCACCATTGGGAGTTACGATGAGAAACAAGGCTTTGAGGAGGACGAGCAGATCTAGATGGTACGCGTTCGTGATATCGAAGGTATCAGTTATTCTTGTGGACATGTGTTACACTTGCAGCCGTGGTTGCGGTACTAATTTAATATCTACTGTAGTAAGTATATTAGAGACTAGAGGACACACAGGAGAGTTTATTACGGAATAATACTCAATTATTATATTGAACAGTACTGCACAGTATGTACTGGTCTGTAGTCTGTAACCTTACTGTTACTGTACAAGTATTGCTGTAATAATAGGCACTCGTAAAAATGTGATACACAGAAGTGTACAGCTGTACACAGGTGTACAGTCAGTATCGTTGGAGGCTGTGGATCTACTGTTCCCCTGTGGAATAGATACGGAGGGGTAGATGTCTACCAAAGGGTACCAGGGGCACCCCGAGGGGTACCAGGCTGTCGCACAACGCAAAAGAACCAAGAGCACTACCCTTCGGAGGGTAGGTATACAGTAATGCACAGCTGGAGCCATCAAGTGACAACCGGTTTGTTGTTTTTGATTGGGAGAGGTCTTTGGCAGAGATCTTTGGAAGAGATCTTTGGAAGAGATCCTTGGAAGAGATCCTTGGTAGATATCCTTGGAAGGGACCTGGTCCAAGCCTTGCAAGTATCGTAAAGTTTAGTGATCAGAGCGTATTAGCCCATTGGGAAGCGGTCGGTGGTATGCAATGATATACTGCTGCCCAAGAGAGCATGCATGGTGTATATCGTGAGGGTTGCCCCTTGTCCCAGACAACAACCATGCCAAGCACTAAATTAATTTTAATTCCATTCCATTACGTCAGGTTTATCAATCATATTATGAGAACGTGTCTACACTTGCTACAGTCAGCACTCGCTGCTGCGCTCGGCTTTCCCCCTTTATTCTATATTTTTGGGCAATTTCACCATAACTTGCGCTTTTGAATTTCAAATATGGGATCAAAGCTGCAGAGCCTCAAATACGCCAATTTGAATTGTGCGCGTGGCACCAGTGGCTCTGGGGACAAATGAGCGACAGGGTGTTTTGAGCTTCGGCTGGAGTCCACAGGACTATGGACTCCACTATGGACTTGAATGTGGACTCCCCAGCTCGCTGCGTTGGCCCAGCAGATCTACTGGACATACATTTCTTCCTTGTATTTCCTACCCAGCATCTACCCTTCGAAGGGTACTCTTCTAAAGGGTAGCGTACAGGGTAGTAATTTACCTTGGGGTCACCTATTTGTACGGTTGTATCATACATGATGTACAGTCCGGGACTGCGCTGCAAGCGAACGTTTCGTACAGTACAGTTGCCGTTCTATCCGCCCGTCCGCTCAAAGAGCAGGAAGAGCGTCGACCTCTTCCTCTGTGCGACCTTTGAAGTAAACCTTCGGCACCTTTCCGAGCAACATCGTGTAAGACCGTCCAACCCGACGTTTGAAGGGTGAAGGGCATCAGACCTACAGACATCAGTCCTTCTTACCGCAAGCGAAAATATTCGGGCAACTATTCGATCTGTGTTTATGAAACGTTTTTCCCATCGTTCATCCGTTCAACAACGCACATAACAGTCATGTTAGGACGGCTGTTCGGCTACGGTCAAAGCCCTGCGTATCCCAGCTCTGCTTCTGCAGACGCTCAACCGCAGCAGCAAGAGAGCGACGTACGTGGGGCTGCAGGTTCCCTCTACGTAACAACCGTGTCTTCAGACGGCACTCCTCATCAAAAATGCGTCTACATGTCCTGCATCGCCTACGTGCGAAGCACTGTCGGCGATGACTCATTTGAACTGCTTGTTTCGCGCAGTGAGGATGAAGAGGAGAGTACAGAGTCCATCTTCCCTGCAGATGTCTCTTTTTCTGTTGATGCGTCCAGCCGCTTTGATTGTGATCATGTTCGTTTTGGTTGGAGCGACCGCGGCGGCAAGCGATATAATCTGGATATCGATGATGAGTCTGATGCAGAACAACTTCGTGAAGCACTTGCGTCTGCGCTCTTCCAAAATCTGCATGGCTTGAAGCCTGGTCCTAATGACAAGGAAGAGTTGCAGCAGCTTTTGAAGTCTTTGCAGGCCCCGAAGGTATCCGATCTGCTGGAGGCTGCAGGTGAGCTCCTGCGTGTGAGTGGCGAGCTGTTCAAGTATGATGCGGACGAGAGCGTTTTTCAGATGATTGCCAATGAGGTTATTGTCACAATCAACTCTGCAGTAGTGAAAGAGGACAATAGCCGCGCGTACATGATGGTGATCTATCAGCAGGACACTGGCAATCGCATAATGGAATGTGAAGTTGGTAACGCCTTGAACGCGCAGTTTTATACCTCCACCCTCTCCATTGTCTGGGTTCTTTGTTTGGACCCTAACGCATATGAGGAAACCACTGCGCCCAAGGAGATCGATCCCGACACCCAGATGTGTTTTTCTGTGAAGATCGAGAACGCTGAAGACTACGCTCGTCTTCGAAATCAGTACACTGTCTGTCTATACGAAGTCAACAATCAGGCTTCAATGGAAGACCTCAAGTTGAAAGACGAGGACAAGGTCTACATCGAAGATAGTATTCGTGACGATGTTGAACCGATGGATATCGAAAGTGACGTCGAAGAGGTAGAGGATACTCGCCAAGTACGAGATGAAACGCCTGGTCATTCTGCTTCTTTAGATACCGCTGGGGATGGTATGTTGAACAGCCACCTTGCTGTCTCTGCAAACAATGACAGGACATTCGTTGTTCGAGGAAACAAAATGGGCGTGTTTCAAACTGGGGACGATGGAGCGCAGTTCAAGACGATGGTCAAGTTCAAATGCCCCTCGAATCAAGGAGCACTGTTCAATCCGTCAAATATTATGCTGCACGAGAAGGATACCTCTATGCTAATCTTGGACCCCCAAGACTCCACTAAACTTATGCGTATGGATCTAGAGCGGGGTGAGATTGTGGATACTTGGACCGGGGGACTGACGGGAAATACACCAGTCAAGGCTGTACAACGCTCAGAAAAATATGCAAATCTTACAGACACAAAGGAGTTTGTCGGAATCAACCAGAACCAATTGTTGAGAATGGATCCGCGTACCAGTGAATTCATTGTCCAAAGCAAGAAGTATGCTCCAGGTACTCGAGCCAGACTAGACTGCGTAGCAACGACTGGGGCTGGTTACCTGGCTGTTGCTTCCGAAAACGGAGATATTCGCTTGTTTGACCAAATTGGCAAGAATGCAAAGACGCATCTGCCCGGTCTTGGTGATCAAATGGTTGGCATTGATGTGTCTGAAGATGGTAATTACGTGCTTGCAACCACTGCTAAATACCTTCTGATCATTGATACTCGCGTGAAGGGTCAGACAAAAGGAGGGTTCCTGAAATCAATGGGTAAGAACAAGCCTGCCCCAAGGAAGCTTACCATCAAACCCGAAGATATTGTTAAATACAAGATGAATGAGATTAATTTCACTGCTGCCCACTTCAACACTGGTCCCTCACTTGAACGGAGCATTGTTACAAGCACAGGCCCGTTTATAGTGACATGGAACTTCCGTGCAGTGAAGCTCGGTAGATTGGACAGCTACAAAGTGAAACGCTACCAAGATAACATTGTTGCCGATGACTTCGCCTACAATAATGATGGCCGTATTGTTGTCACACTTCCCAATGATGTGAGTGTTGCGCATAGATAGATGTATTTACAATCGTTCCGCAAGAATCTGCATCTTTTCCACTACTGCGAACCTGAACGATTTGTGATGGTGAACATAGTTACTGTACAACTAGTAATTCATCCTTATGGACGAATACGCAGGAATACTGCTCTCCTATAATGTCAATGATGGTCTAATGTTACCACCATCAGCAATAACGTTACGTAAAATTCTATCGCCACAGGCCATTCGAATCCGTTCCACACTCGCAGGCGAGTCCAGATCAAACCACGCTACTAACCCATTCTCCCGCCGCGATGCCGCAATCGCATCCCGGATAGCAAAGAACACCGATGCCGCCAGGAACAACGGTGGTTCCCCAATTGCCTTGCTGGAATGTATCGTGTCCTTCTCATTCCACGTGTTCAATATCCGGACCCGAAAGTCTTTCGGGATGTCCAGGAACCCAGGTATCTTATACGTCCCTGGGCCCAGAGTGACTGTCTCTCCGTTCTTCACCCATACGTGGCTATTCGGTGATCCTCGTATTACTTCCTCCATGGTACACCATCCCAGTCCCTGAACAAACCCCCCCTCAATCTGTCCCACATCAATTGCGGGATTCAGCGCTCGCCCTACATCCATCACGATATCCGTCCGTACTACACTGCTTTCTCCTGTCAGAACGTCAATCTCCACTTCTGACACTGCAGCACCATTCGTGTAGTACAGAAAAGGCCTGCCTCTGGCCCCAGGTGTGCTAAGATCCAGCAGATCCAGATCAGGTGTCCGGTAGAACCCGGTCGCGGATAACCCAACCCGATTAAACCATGCCTTCTGCACCACTGCCTCCCATGTCGCAGATGCCCCAAGTGCGTCCTTCACAGGTTGCAGGTTCTTGTTCAGCGTATTGCATGCATTCCTCACTGCCATTCCGTAAAGGTCACTCGATGAGGACGCCGCCGTCGGAGACGCGTTTGGAACTTTGTCTGTTGCAGTCTCTGATATGAATACTTTCTCCAATGGTACACCAAGCTCTGTAGCGGCTACTTGACAAATTTTCGTGTGAAGCCCTTGTCCCATTTCAACGCCACCATGAGACACCAGGATGGAGCCGTCCCCATGGTATATATGTACAAGCGCACCCGCCTGATTGAGTGTTTTGAAGGTAAAACTAATTCCAAACATGGTCGGAATCGCTGCAATACCACGTTTTCGCAATGTATGTTTCCAATTGAACTCGTCCACGGCATCTCTCCGGTCTGCAAACGCAGCATCCTTGAGCACGCCGTCCCAGCACTCCAACAGTGGCTCAACGTTGAACTTCATACCTACAGGGGTGGTGCAAGCGTTTCCGTTCTTCCCGTACAAGTTCAACTCACGTACTCTCACTACCGGCTGCCTCGTTGCCCATGCCACTCTCTCAATGACCGTTTCTGCAATCAGCATTCCTTGTGGGGCTCCGAAGCCGCGAAACGCGGTGGAGCTTGCAGAATTTGTGTAACAAGCCCTTCCAATAAACCGCAGATTAGGGATATCATAGCAGTTTTGGGCATGGAAAAGAGATCTGTCGAGTACAGGCATACTAAGATCAAAGGTATTGCCCATATTCAGGAAAATCTTTAGCTCTAGAGCAGTTATACGTCCTCCAGGCTCGCATGCTGCTCTGTAGTTGGCGAGGAAGGCATGGCGTGTTCCAGATATCAACATGTCTGTATCTCTGTCGAGAACTAATCGAACTGGCCTTCCAGTCACCTGAGCAGCAACTGCAGTAGCTGTTGATAGGAATATACTCCGGGTTTCCTTCCCTCCGAACCCTCCACCCAGGCGCTTTGCTTTGCAGACGACCTTATGCATCGATACACCAATGACTCCTGCGACTGCCTCTTGAGTCTTGGAAGGACTTTGCGTTGAGGAAATCACAAGCATCTCTCCATTTTCTCCAGGAACAGCAATGCTTCCTTGTGGTTCCAAGTACCAATGCTCTTGTGCACCAATCCGAACCTGTCCCTCTACTACCCCCTCTTTCCCTTGCATGTCTCTAAAAACGTCGTCTACGCTCCCCTTCTCGATTGAACGCAACGGTACATTCGCGGCATAAGACTCAGCCTCAATCGCTTCCTCAATAGTCACAACTGCAGGTAGCACTTTGTATTCCACTTGAACCGCTTCTGCAGCCTTTTTCGCCTCCTCCACACTATCCGCTGTGACAACAGCAATCACCTGACCAACAGTCGTTACTTTGTGTTCAGCAAAGCATTCCTCATCCACCATAACGGGCCCGATCTGATTGCTCCCGCGCACATCTCCCACCTTAACGACACTGTGAACACCAGGCATCTCCCTTGCCTCCCCGTCATCAAATGAAATAATTTCCGCGTGCGCCTCTGTACTCAACACAAGTGCAGCCTGCAGTTCGCCCTGGAACCTCGGCACATCGTCCAGATACGTCGCCTCCCCACATACTTGAAGTTCGGCCGATAGATGCTTCACCGACTTCCCTGTCACATCTCCAACACTGCCGGGTTCCCGATCACTGTAGATCTGCACTCCTCTATACGCCTCGTCACTTGCGGCCCTGCCCACACCATCAGGCTCCATCTTCAGTCCCAACTGTAAGAATGCTGACGGCAAGTCCCTGTGATCCCTGCTGTCCTCTCGCTCGTCGATCTCCATAGCTGTTTGAACAAACGCCTTGAACAGGAATCCAAGTGCCAACGACAAACGAAATTCCGGCATCCCCCCGGGCACATCCGCAGCAAGCTTCAGTGACGATGCCATCACATCCATACCTTGTTGAAGAGTTACTTCATCAAATCTCTTCCCATACAGCACACCCTCCACCTCTACAGCTCGAATGGTCTTCGGTGCTAGACCTCCGAACGATATCGCCACCTCTGCTATTATCCACTCCATACTGCCCTCCCACGTGATTATGTTAGACTCAACTGCCGTTTGACACTCAAGCCGTAGCTGGATACCTGATGACACTATTGCAATGTCATCTTCCTTCCGTCTCGACACCTTGAATGCATGCATGATGTCGTATGGGGATGTATTCCACGGTACGAAGATGCTGAGCAAAATTTCCGAAGGCGTCATGTCAACCTTGCGGTACGAGATGAAGAAGTCGGATGCTGCAACTTTGCGCTCTTCACATGTATTGCAATCGAGGAGGGTAAATGCCGCACCTACGGCCATCCAGATGGGGTTAACGTCCGATATTGGCGATGCCGTCACAATGTTGCCGCCGACTGTCGCAACATTCCGAATCTGCTTCCCAGCAAACAATCGCAACTGGGACTGGATGGCCAGTATCGAACTGGTTTGATATTGCTTAGGAGAACAACAGGATTCCTGTACGCTCCTAGAAACTGCTTCGTGAATAAAGGTGCCAAGTTGCGTCCATGACACACAAGCGCCTATCAACACACCGTGGTCTGTTTCTCTGAGCACTGATAATTCCGGTACGTGTGTCGCACATATATACCCCGGGACATCTAACCGTTTGAACTTAGTTTCAATACCCAGCTCCGTATTACCCACTACAAGCTTTGCATTTGGAAACTGCTGCTTTGCATTGATCAAGCTATCTAGCGATACAGGACGTAACCACCTACCTTTTGAAATGTTGAGCTCTCGCGGTTCATATCGAATGAGCTCCGGCGGAAAAACGTACTCTCGGTCAAGGCCCAATCCATGTTGCACTTTTCGCACATGGTTTGATTTCATCGTATCGACAAGAGTACTTTCTGAAGCGCCGTCTTCGCGTTTAGTCTTACAGCAGGCGGCGCCCATTGCGCACACGCCCTGCACATTGTCGGTGGTCCCAACAAGACCTTTGAATGCATCCAAAATCGGGCGATAGCCAGTGCAGCGACACAAGTTACCGTCAAAATTGCTCTCCACATCGCTATTAGTGAGGTTACCATCACCAGCGGCCGCATGTTCCCGAAGCAGTGCAAACATGCTCATAACGATACCAGGAGTACAAAAACCGCACTGGCTGCCATGATTTTCGACAAGTGCTCTTTGAACTGGTGCTAGGCGGCCGTTACGGTCCCCCACAGCCTCAATTGTAGTGATAGCCATGCCATCGCATAGAGCCAGCGGCAAGAGGCATGCGTTTACAGACCGATGCGATATCTTTCGCGAAGTTTGGTCGAAAGAAGATAGCAGCACGGTACATGCGCCGCATCCGCCCTCACCACAGCCAAGTTTTGTGCCTGTGAGACGTTCGTGCTTTCGTAGGTAGGTCAGGAGCGTGTAGAGCGCAGGCTCACCTGAGATGCACCGACGCTGACCGTTTATGTAGAGGAGGATGCTGTCTGATGTCGACATTCTTCTAGGAGCATCTCGAGGGTTGGAATGACGGAGAAGTTGCAAACAGTGATTCAGTAGATCTCCAAATCATTAACATGTGGGGGTTGTCGCACGGTTGAGTGATGTGAAGGGGCGGCTACAGAACGGATACTGTAGTGATGAAAATTGAATAAAATTAAAGAAAGATGAAAAATGGAAGTACTGTAATCTAGAATAACGAATTAAATTGAGTACATACACTACATTGCTGGTAGAGAGAGAGAGAGAGAGAGATGTGCGCTCGGCTTCGCCTCGGAGCTAATAAGGGGCTACTCAGGCCAATATCTGCACTCGTAGCCGACGGACAAACCACACATATCTACTGGAAATTACAAATTGTTTCATTGTTTTCGAAAGAGAAAAAAATCATTTATCCCCCCAAGGCCTCAAATGAATATTTTACAAATGCTTATAATACTCCGACCAATCACCGCCAGACCGAAATGTAAGAAAAGTATGATTACCAACCACTACACATAAATTCCATGACATGGGCGCCCGTCGGGAACCATCTAATAGCTCGCATCCACCGAATAGATCCTCCGTCTGTTGGCACCTCTCACCTCCATCTTTCCCTATAAGTCAGTGATAACACCTATTCGAAGTTCTTCCTCCTCCCAAACAAATCACTGGAAAGGCGATTCAGTTGCTGACCAAGATCCAAAACCTACCTGAACAATGGTAAGTTGCAAGCATAATTGAGCATCACTTCCTCTGTACCCCTCACGCATCTTCTGCTAAACTGCAACACTGCATTATATATCCAGGAACGCCGTTGAAGCCGTTGACGTCAGGCGGTATACTGATTCGCAGAGCGGAACCTTTCTGCCCTCATTCTAATTTTTGCCTGTCTTCTGAAATTTTGCTTTCATTCCAATGTGTCCCGCACAGGCCGCGAGAACCATGAAGAAGATCGTTCCGTTGCTAGATCGAGTTCTGATCGAGAAGGCTGTGGCTGAGAAGACAAGCAAAGGCGGGGTGCTTCTGCCGGAATCTGCCATTAGTAAGTTAAACGAAGGAAGGGTTATCGCGGTCGGGCCCGGTTCCCGCACTGGTGACGGAACGCTGATCACACCGTCTGTGAAAGAAGGTGACAACGTACTCCTCCCCGAATACGGTGGCTCCAAGGTTGTAGTTGAGGGAAAGGACTTCTACCTCTACAGAGACGATGATCTTTTAGGTCTAATCCACTGATGCCAAGTTGTCTTCCGGCCATCATTCATTTACTCTGCTGCTTAGTTTCTCATGGTTTCTAGCTTACGATTGCGATCCCCGGACAGCTGTGCATTTGATGACAAATTAGCAGAATGCTGTAAATGTTTCATAGCCTTGCGTAAACCTTGAATATACTTCGCCGTTTGCTCGTATGCCTCACTAGAGCTATCCAGCGATTTCAACTCCCCCTCGGCATGATGTAGCTGCCCCTCCAGCATTGCTACAGACTTAGCGTTCTTCCCCTTCATAACCTCTGTAACTTGTCGCATCTTTTTGTTTTGAGATGCGAGATTCACATCTGGTATATCATTCTCGTCTGGCTGGAAGTCGTCACCTATAGCCTTATCAGCCTTACTCTTCAAATAGCGAATCGCCGCCTTGTAAGTTCGCTCCCGTGACTCAGAATTCGACTGCGACTTCGTTAGCCTCCGCTTGAGATTGGACACCTTCTCGATATAACGCGCAATCTTGGCTTCAGATGCCATTCGGTTTTGTCTTTCCTGGGACAACAAAAGTTCAAGTTCTTCTTTTTCCTTGATTATCTTTGCTAATCGCCTTGCCAAATCATTCTTCCGCTCCAGCACATCCGCATCGTATACAAATGCTGATGGAATTTCCTTCCTTGTATCAGTAGGATAATTGGGTCCCAGTGCCGCTGAATTACTCAACGAAGCCAAGGCACACCTCAACTCTGCAACCTCGGTTTCTCTAGCAGCAATTGCTTCTTCAAGATGAGGAACTGCTGACAACGCAACAGAGGCGCTCATCAGAGCGAATCCATTCACTCGTCGCCTTCCAATAGCAGCGAGTGTTGGTACATCGTAGTGCTCCGAGATGTCTAATGTGTAAATCTTGTCCGCTGGGATACTTTCCGATGGCTTCGAAAGGCGAATACCTGCAATGATGGCCAGGACGCTCACCCGGAGGCGTTGTCGCAGCGAAGGAGGCACATTACAAGGCCTGGATAGAATATCCAGGTGATATTTGGCCTGGTACGTATTAATCATGTGAGCCAGTACGTGCTTCTGGGCACTCAAGCTACAAAGCCTCTTCTGAATGACTCCTTCGCGAGCATTTCTGACAAGGGTATCGGACTCCATTTTGTTCAGTTCGAAGAGAACAGAGCGAACTCGGTCTTCAATCTCCAATGTGGATTTCCCTGCTCCAGTGAGTTCAGCCATGCGAAGCATGAAGTGCTCATGTTTCTGAGCGATTGTGTCAATCACACTTTCAATCTTCTTCTTCTCTCCAGAAACAAGTTCTAATTCTTGTTCAAGCTCATTTACCACGCCACATAAATGAGCATTGGCGTTCAGTTTCTCACTGTATAGCGCTCTAGTCTCTGCCAACTGCTCCCGCAGGAATGAAGCCGCTCCGCTGATGCTTGCACGGTGCATCGGCCTTTTATCCACAGCTGCACTGCCCAGTCTGTGTGGCCGAACATCTTGGGTTTCGAAATCCCTACCGTCACTATTCCCACTTGCAAAGGTTGTTGACGCCTCCTTGGAGAAACCAATCGAATCCTGTTCTGCAGTCTGGAGTAGACCGACAGTATCGGACTCATTTATATCCCCCCTATCACTTGGGGAAATACTTGAGCGCAACCTGTGGATAATCCCCCCCTGCATTCCCACAATGTCGGCAAGCTCGTCTTGAAATGACAGGGATTCAATCATCAGTGCACGTGAGGTACTGTCCGGATTACGGTCTATCATGTTATGGAGCTTCTCTCGGAGCGTACGATTGCGAGCAGCAAGACTATACTTACTGCCGATGAGAGCACTCACTGATTGAACAGCGGCAGCTATGATGGGGTCTTTCCACTGCAAACCATCTTCAGCCATTATAGCTGAGAAAGAACTGTTTCGCCGAGACGTATCTCCATCTTCGTCTCCAGTCATCCATAACGCAGTCAATGATGATGCAGTAACGTCCCCGAGAGATTCACCAGTTGTTATGTCTGCATCGCCCGACATTTCCATGATCTTTTGTTCGGCGGCTGCACGTTCTTCGACGGCCCGGTCTTTCATGTTCTCCAAGTGAGCGACTTGCGCCTTCAGCGTGGAAATTTCAGCTTGCATCTCCGAACGAAGCCCATGAAGTGCTCGTTCTCTAGTTCGACGCAAGTCTCCAGTCACTTCTTCGAATTGCGATCTCTCTTGCATCAAATCTTCAACCCGTTTGACAAGCTTCGCTACAAGATCATGGTTGTTTTCGGCATGACATCCAAGGCGGGCTGAAAGCCTGCGCAAAAAGGCTGACTCTTGCTCCTCGTCGTGCACACATCCGATAATATGTTCAGGGTTTACTATACCGGCCTTTGCCGCGGCAACAGAGCGCAAGCGGTCGCATTCTCTTTGAAGCGAAGAGGTATGTTCTTCTTGACGTCTGATTTCCATCTTAACCTCGCCCAACTCATTTGCCTTCTTTCCCAATAGTGTCTCAGCGTTGGATACTTCCATACGGAGGGATTCAACAATTGTCTCAATTGCGATGTTAGACCGACCTTCTTCGGGTCCGTCAGCTAGTCGACCTTTTCCAATTGTGGCGTCTGCTAAGGATTTCAGCTGCTTCTCCTGATAAGCTAGAGTCTGTCGCTGTGAAGCAAGGGCACTTTCTCTGTCCTCAACATCAGCCTTAAGAGAACTGATTTGACTGTCACGATCATCAAGGTCAGCAACTGCAGCGACGAGAGTTTCACTCATTTCGCGCGATACAGCAAGGTACTGACCACGATCAAGTACGCTTCGATCATGAGCTTCTCTGCACTTTGACTCAGCCTCATCCCGCTGCTCTCGCAACATCTTCACCTCCCTCCTTGAATTCTCTAGATCGACATTAAGAGTGAGGATAGCGTCGTCTACAGATTTCCTCACATTACTGTTTTTCTGCATAACACTTCGAAGTGTATCAAGTTCCATATCCTTCTCCTCAATTTGCTGCTGGGTTGACTCGAGCTGTTGCATGATACGATACGAATCAGCTGGCTGAGTGACAGCAGGGAGCTTGGCAACACAAGGTAAATCATTGGTACCACTGCCTTCCAGCATGACCTTCAGCTTGAGTTCGGCATTCTCGTTGAGTACCTCTTGATGACGCCTCTGAGTACCAGAGAGGAGACGCTCGAAATTTAGGAGTCGCTCAGCATATTCCTCCAGATCCATGGCTCTTTGGGCACTTTCCCTACGCACTTCATGGGCATTGTTGAGCACAGCCTCGAGAGCAGAATCTACACCGTTGTCGAACGAAAAAGAAGAATCAACGTGCTTGAAGTACATCACAATTTCCTGCTGGCGCCTCTGCAATAGCTGCAACCCGTCTTGGAGATCCACATTTTCCTTTTGAACACCTGCAAGGCGATCTACCTCAGAAATGAGGGCATGCATGGCCATTGAGCGTCGCCGGTTCGTTTCCGAAAATCGCCTGCGCTCGGAATCTATCGCATCGACTGCAGACTCCTTCTCCTTATCTTTCAGAACCTCCATCTGCTTCCGCTGGAAACCTATCGTCTCGACAAGACGATGGAGGACTCGTGCTTCGGGCCTGGAGTTGTTGTTCGACGAGATGTTCTCTAGCACATGTAGCTCATCATTCCGCAATTGACCCTTTGTCGAAAAGAGGACAAGCTTACCGTCATCGTTATTGTCCTTCAGAGGAAGTGGGTTATTAAACTCCCAGGATGCCATTTCCCCAGCGGAGACTTGTAATACTTTCGCGTCATCCAACTGCTCGTGAGGCATCGGTGAACGTTCTAGACTTTCGACATTTCGTGTTGAATTCGACTTCGGCCTCGGAGACTCATGCTTGATAATTTCGCTACTGCCTTCGGGGACAAAGGAATTGGCAGAATAGCTGGCGGCTAAAAAGCTGTGGGTAGGCTGGTCCCGTTGGTCACTGGCAAGGATCTCGATGGAATCCGACTTCTGGCCTGGCGACCTTACGTGCTTGGCCTGTCGCTGGGCTTCCTCGCCAGCAGGATGCAGCGCACTTATGATGTGGAGGTTCATATTCCCTTGCGATTCAGATACGGACCCAGTGCAACAGTCATTCTTAATAGTGCTCACTGGAGCATGTGCCATCAAAGGTATGTTTCCAGGAAGTGCATAGGAGATGGGCGTGGGTGACAGGTTTGTGTGACTTTCTCCTATGGAGGCCTGTTCCTTTGCAGAGATAGGGGTATTAAACTCATCGAAGTCGACGCAGATATCACCTTCCTCACAGGCAGGGAAATTGACATCATCGTCATCTATATCGGCTTCTGGCATGTTAGATCGAACGGAATGCTGGGCACCTCCGGAAAACATATCCCACATGAAGGCGGCGGTATCGGTGGTGTGCTGCGACGATAGAGCAAGTTGCGAGGTATCCTGAGAAAAGGCGCCATTCGACAAATCACCCTCATTAGTCCTGCCTCCGAATGCCGGAGATGATTGAGAAAGTGTAGAATGATGAGACAGAGATTCCGATGTGTAATCATGGACCGAACAGCCAGTCACAAAATCTTCCACTGATACAAACGTGCGGTCGCTCCTTTCATCCGCCATTTTTCTCTTTCAGAAAACCTCTCCTTTGCAATGTCGCTCAAGAGAGTTTGCCCGGTCTGTAGGCTGGTTTCCTGAGTTAAGTCAACAAAGTCTCTTCAATGTGAGGAAGGCACAACAAAACTAGAATCTACAGAATTGGAGGGTGCGGTAGACTCTATCAGGGTCTGGGGGACTAGGCAACTACAACAGGAGTCGAGAAAGAGTTGTGGGAGGTGGTGATAGAAGCGCAACTGGGTGTAGAAGCGCAATTTGGATGCAGTTCAAATAAGAACATTTGAATGTTTGAATTAGCCAATCAGGGTGGATTTGTTTTTCAATATTTGAATTTTGCAGCAGATTGAAGTTGAAATTATTATTATTATTATTATTATTATTATTATTATCTTACCTTATCATAAATACATTCGTTGTTAGTGTCGGTATTTCCGAGAATTTGATTGGTTGGTTGTGATACCTCTTTCTGAAGGATTAATGCAGTTGCCAAAAAGGCGGATATGATTACCGGCTCTCCTACCGGAATGCTGGTGAAGGGAAAGTCGGGCGCAAACAAACAAGGGATTATTTGCGCGGTAGTTGAGTTTTTAGTCGTCTTTTCTGTTCTTGTTGCTAGCTAGAAGGTCGGCAGCTATTCCTCCGAATTGTTCTTTCTTATACAACTTAGCTAGGTAAGTCAAAGTAGCCTAATCACACCATAAACGAACTATCTACCATAAAGTAGCCGAAGACTCGGCGTAATGGCCATTTGGGCAGACAACAGTCCTTCTTAGTTAGTCCTATCTAGCTATTCTAGCCGAAATACCTTCTATTCCTTCAATTGCTACACTGTTGTGGCCGAATAGGTCGGATGGTCGCAGTAGCCAGCCCCTTCGGCACATACAGTGCCGATAATGGGCGCCAAGCCGTTTCTAGTTCATCCATCAGTAAATAGTATAAAGGTTTGGAGGTACAGTACCTAATGTTGGTACCGATTTCAGGCTATACTAGAAATAGAACAAAACTACTGTACGGGATAATTTGTCATGGCGAATATGGGCCTTTGTTATTGTCGTAGATTCTAACACTCCCAAAACGTTTTTCGCTTGACAAATATCAGTTGCCAGATTAGGATCTATCTACCCATTGTTAGATGGGGTGAGATAAATCCGAAGTCTCTAAAATGGTCTGCATGATTGGACAATGAGATAGCTTAGTTAATGAATCAGCAGGATTGTACTGAGTTCGGATGAAACCTATCTTTTCTAAATCTCGAGAAGAATACTCGCTCTTGACAGTTTCTGGATCGATCATTAGGCGTTTTCCAGCTGTAATTGATGCTTTTGTGATTACGTCGAAAAGTGAAAGACTGTCGGTGAGCATGATGGTTGGTATTTTCATACCCAGAATCTTCTCTAGATCATGCTTCAATGTGAAGGACATGTCGAATTCAACTGCTAATGCCATAGTCTCGCTTCCTAAGACAGATCGCTTAACTCTTTTGGACTTATGTGATGACCAGTATAGTGGTTGACATCTGTTGTCCTTATCTGAGAGGAATATGGTGTATCGCTGTTGGGATGAGCCATCAAATTTGTTTCCAAATGAAGCATAGGAGTACAATTGTAGTCTGAGAGAATTTGCATCTATTAGAGGATATCGAAGAGGAAGGATACATTTTTCATTAAGTGAGTTATAACGGCATTAAGCGTTTTGAGGTACTTTCATGGATCAAATTCAAACATACTGTCAATAACCTGAGCTGATTGTGCTACAAAAAAAGAATTATCTGGCCTTGTTTGTGTAACCCATTCTAGTTGTGCCCTAAGAGATCGAAATTCCTTGAACGAAGCCCCTTTTCCAAGTTTTTTTAACTTTCTCACGTAACGCTTTTGATGTACTTGAAATTCTCCTTTCTTGGTTTCGATCTCGCCACCGGCAAATTGGACATTTTCCCATTCACGTTTTATGCATTGAAACCTTTATTCTGTCATTTCGGATAGCTTGGAGAATGAATTGTCTCCCGCCTGGAGTGAATCGTCGACGTATGTGGCGCAAAGTCCTGGAATCCCGCCCTTGGTTCTTTTGAAGAAGAATGCACCATCAGTTGTGGTTTTCATCAAGCCGAGATTTTCTAATAGATGATCTGAAATTGTTTTCCCCCAATAGTCGCCGCTGTCCGGAAGTCCATACAATGGCTTATGAAGTTTGAATACCAGTTATGAACTTAATCCGAAGTCTTTGGAATGTTTGATGTATACATCCCGTTTGAGCTTTTCGGCACTTTACAGATATGATTGGGTAACGCCAGTAGAGAATAGTCTGAACCCATAGATTGATGCGATTCCAAGAGGAATTCTAGTGGACTGTTGCTTAGGTGTAGATGTGTCATGGACTAATAAAGTCTTCATCTTGTCCCTATAATCTTGAACCACATACCCAGCTTTCCCAGTTTCTCTTTTCGTACAAGAATATTTGATGGAAAGAACGAATATTCCTCCAAGTACGTTAGATCCGTCCGGAACTTCGTTTTTCATTACAATTTTCCACGTTCCGTGATCAATTAGGCCTTTGATTTCTTTTTGTTTAGCTTCATGGAATTTAGCTTCACCTGGATCTCCTGGCTTGATCACCTCAGTAAGTTGTACTGAATAGGGACTAGTCGAATTAGATCTAAAAGAATCTAAAATTACGTGTAAGACGCTTGTACTCTGGTTCTCTGACTCACTCTCTTGTGAGTCTCGCTGATAAGGCTTAACTTGCTGTGTAATGAAAGTTCCTTCATAAATGCTGTAAGGCATTCTGAGCTGTTATCAAGTTCCCGTCTACAAACAAAACTTTGTATAGTCCAATCCAATCCTTCTCTTTTTCCATATAGACTAGTATTTCGTCATTGATGGAGTAAGTTCGATCAGAAGCTGCTGGAAAATTCTTAGTGGGCGCAGTCAGAATTCTTCTTTTGGCAATGATAGTGTTCATCTCTTTTCGAGCCAATTCTAATGCCTCCATTCTTTCGAGTTGAGCTGGGATATGGCTGCTGATGACTGGGAATCGAGGGATGATACCAAATACAAGTAGGGATGGAACCAGTCCATTTTCTCCCATTGTATCATTCATTGCTTTCAATGACAGTCGAAGTGCTATGTGTTCACTTAACTGAGGGAAGTTATTACGAACCTTACGAAAATTCGCCTTAACGGATCATGGAGCCTTTCACAGATTCCTAATGAATTGTGAGCTTCGATGCTGGATATCCTGGCTTGGATTCAGTTTTCGTTCGTTAGCTCTTTCCACCTTGGAGATGTCAATATGGAACCCTAATCTGTTCGAATTCGATTCGGATAACCAGTACACATAGTACACCAGCAATCTAATAGTGCCAAACAGACTCCTTCAATAGTCTGGCCAAATGTATAACCATGTGAGTACAGGAATGTCGCGGATGAAAGACGTGTTGCGGTATCTACAACATGTAGAACTGCCTTTCCATCGAGAAACATCAAATCAATTGATAGCTCGTTCCCGAAAACTAGGTCTTCTTCTGAGGATAGGGATGCCTTGAACCTTACTGGAATTGGTCCAGTTCTTTGGCATGTATCGCTTGATTGCGGAATATTCTTGAGGATCTTCTTAGTGTCTTCTTTCATGTCTTCTGGACGAGCTCGTTTCATCAAATTCAGAAGGTTGTCATCTGCTGGGTGTTTAAAACCGGGGTGTAGTTCGCCTTTTGTGAATAAACTTTGTGTTCCTGCTTCCATTCAAGATATGCATGTCCTAGCTTTCGACATACATGTATTTTCCATTTTGTAGATGGACATTTAAGGACATTTTCGACGGTGTTTATCGTCATTGCGAATTCGTCCAATACGTCCAAGCCTATAAGGAAAGGTACATCTGCAGGAACTACGTCCACTTTCAGATCAATGAAACTTCCACCAGGAGAAGGAACTCTAATGACAATAGATCCAAGAGGTTTTTGGACGTCTTCTCCAAATCGATAGGAATTGTCGCTTCTGCGAGTTCTAAATTTTTCTCCAATGAATCTGCAGTATGCTTTCGCTTTCGCTTTTCTAATAACTGTTCGTTGGGACCCTGTGTCTAAACAAGCACCTTGCCACTTCGCGAGTTTTGAAAATTTGTTGCGATTGCGTTCAGATTTCATACATGAATTAACTCCTTTCTCGTAGAAAACAAGGTAAGATTTCCGTGTTCTCTTCATTGATCTGGTCATCTTTCTAGAAATGGGACTAAGGTTTGATCTTCTATCGCGCTTAGAATTGCACCGTTTTTCGTGGAGGACATAATCGTTTATTTTGCCTGATAAACGATAGTGGTGACTACTGCCTCCGTCAGAAAATCTTCAGGGTCTGCTTGCTCAAGTGTGTTCTGAGCATTTGAATTTCTGTAGAAAAATTTGGAATCTTCTTGCTGTGGGTCTTCTTCATTATCCGATTCAATATTTTCTTCCATGAAGAATGCGTTGTACGTTTCGTCTTCTTCATTTTCGAAGATGGCGTCTTTTGTCTGAAGGAAAAGTTCGTTTGGATACGCTTAGTGTGATCTGGATGCTTAGTGATCATCTTGGCGACATTTTGGACCAAATTGCAACGCTTGTCACAATCTTTGATGAAATGGTCTTTACTGCCACAGTTGTGACAGCATCGAGTGTTTCCAAATCTATCGGTGCCGTTTCTCCCAGTTGAGATCTTACTAGAGTCATATATTCCAGATTTTGGATTAGCGTAGTAACCTTTTGGAGCTGAAGATTTTGAACCAGGTTTCCTTAGTTTTCCCTAAGTGCCTTGTCCTTGAAAATACAGTTCGGAGACTTGTCCGCTGGATTTAGTCTCGTACCTTCCATGGTCTCTGCCGTCTCGCTGTCTTGCTTCGAATTCTTCTTGCTCCTGTAGCCGTGCAGCATCCAACGCAGTATAGAGTTGCTGAAAATCCCACGGTGGGCTTGCTGCTTGAGAGTTGGAAAGAGGTCCTTTAGCCCAGTTCGCACCAACAACTGCTTTGTAGAGATATTCCACTTTGTCTTCCTCAGTCCGATGTGTACGTGGTCATTGAGGAGAGAACTTTGTGATCTTCTCTCTGAGCTCTTCTAACCCTTCCGCGACGGAGCAGTTTCGATTCTTAACAATGTAGTTGAGTCTTAGCTTCTGCAGATGTTTGCGTACTCTGTTCTGCCTGGTCAAGCTGTTAAACTCTTCTTGAATCTTCTGGCAGGCACTTGCAAATCATCCTGCTGAGCATAGTACTTTCTGACGATAGAATCGTTTTGCTTCTCTTTCGAAGATGTGATGGAAGTACTGAAACTTCTGTTCAGCATCCATGTTGTTGTAGTCTTTAGCAGCATCTAGATAGGTGTTTATATGCTCTGTTAAGTCCTCCCCAAGTTTACCTGTGAACTTATCACTGACCTTGAACCTTGTAGCCATGTTGTTTGCCAACTTTCTGGACGGATCATATTTGGGAGTAGCTTGCACTATAGTGGTAGCTTGCGTCTCTTGGATATTCGAGGTCTTAGGTGCGACCGCAGAACCAATTGATTTCAAAGCTGTGATTGAGAATTCAATATCGCAATCCTGATTGTAGAGCATCTTAGGTAGTCCCAAGATCACACGATTGTTTTTCTTGTGTGGAGTGTACTGGTGACCTTGAAAAATCAAGTAATCTCTCAGTATCTGATGTAGGGTGTGTGGACCATTCAGTACATCTTCTGAATATAGGACTGCAGGAGGGAGGTCTTCCCGTAAGACACTGATTGCTTATTCGCCACTTGGTTGAGCTTCTGCATTGATGCATAATGCAAGTGCAGACTTGATCCCGATCTGAAAGTCAGTAACCGTACTAAAATCCCTTAGATTAGCCCGGAAACTTGCCAGTGCGGGAGCCATTTGAGCGATATCCAGTTCTGGTCCTATTACAGTGCAAACAAATTGAAGATATAGTAGCGCAGTGACAATTTGTAATAACCGTTTGCAATTTGCCTGGTTGTAAAACGTTTGTAGTTGATTACAGAAGCAATGTAATTTTCAAGGTTTTAATTGTTCAATTTGGCTAACTTCTTGTCGTCACTCAATTGGCGGGATTTTGAAATATGCTTTCTAGAAAACAAATGAATATCCGAATTGTAGGTTGCAAGTCTTAAATCTGTTAGCGCCTCTGTGTGCTAAATTAGGGCCAATTCTCTTCTTGTGTGCTAATGCTGCGCAATGCTGCTGTAATTGATACCTACCAGAGAATGATCTATCGCACGTGTCGCAATGCCAGAGTGCAGAAGGATATTTGCGCTTTCGTTGCTTAGTAACCCGGTCCTGTGCTACCTGTAGGACCAAAGGTCCTGTCCTAGACCAAGCAAGAACCGCCGTGAGGCGTCGCTATGGAACTGTCCTGTGGAGGGGCCGGTAGCGTGGTAGAGCTGACAGGAACAGAGGGGAGCAGGGAGAGAGTGATGTTCACGAGATTGATTGTGGAGGCTCATCAAAGAGACTCACGCGGGCGGAAATGGGATGTAAGGTCCACGAGCCGCGGGTCTACTGATCCAGGCGAAGGGTGGGTGTTCCTGGCAAAATCGGTGACGATTAGGGGGAATGCGTCGTGAACAAACAGCGCCGCGCGGGGTTAGCTGAGTTGTCGCGGAGACGGGCGTGGGAGCGCGAATGGGGGTGCAAACCCAATATTCGAATCCTCCAGGTGACCGTTGAGGCAAGCTAGGCGTGTAGAAATGACTACTCTTGAAGGGTGGTTGCTTGGTTCCTTTAGTGATCGGCCAGCAGGTGAAGCCCGCGGGCTATTAAGTAGGGAGAGGCCCTGACTGTAATGCTGCCTAGTCCATGCCATTACTGTCAGGAGCCGGGCTGGGCATCGGTGCCCTGAGAGGTGCACCGATGCAGCACCGAAGGGTGTCGGTGGAGTACTGTAAGCTACCTTACAGTCGCGTGCGCACTCGCTCGTTGCTCACGTCTGCCACTTGGCCGTTTGTTGTCCACTATGTTGTCAGGCGCCCATCGCTCGTGCTTGAGGATGCCCTCGTGGACACGTGTTCGACTCCTCTAGTTTTCGGTAGTAGGTTTTGTCCCACAATACTCCGTAGAGGAGGCGTGCTTCTTGATGTATAAGGTGGCTTGTCTATACATGCCAGAATTAGCTATCTGTGAAGAACAGTGTACGGAGGGCTTGGAGAGATCTACGGGTGGGCTTCAGTCTGAAAACACATCAGAAATTGTAGCAAAGTCACATATCGGTCACATAATTAATTATTTGTTTAGGGAAGAGAGCTCGCATTCTTCTGTGGAGTTTCAAGCTGCTTTGAGTAATGAACTGAAGGGGTATATTGCCAATTCGCGATTAGGGTTGCACGACTGTCCACCATTATTCTTGCAAAAGAGCAACAGTTTTATCCTTTTCTCACGAAAGTAGCAAGGCTTGTCTTCAAGCCTTCTGCTTGCTCTACCAAATCCGAGCGGTTGTTCAGTACAAGCGGGATTTTGAAAAGTCAGCGCCGAAGCAAACTGACGGGGGAGAATACGGAACCTATACTACAAGCTGGAATTTATTTGCGAGAAAGATACATATCCAAGGATTTTGAGACGTAAGAGCTAGCCCTTACGGCGTCTCTGCTCGTTTTGTGGTTTATCGGCGTGTTCATTTCTTTAAGGGAGTTCCTCACTAGAAAAATATGTCTCATTCGCCCTTGTTGATTAAACCTTTCCATACTCTCCTCCGTTTACGATCGTATCTTGAGCTACGTTTTCAATACACATTCTTTTCTGGAAGAGCGATTTACTTGTTGCCCTTTCATGCATCTATGATCCGAACATCTTGTGCGATTAAGTCCCAAAAGTTCCATTTGTTGCCTGCATGTGCACTACCGTTGACGAAAAACAAAACTAATTCTTTTATTGGAAGAATCTAAACACAATTTACATGGATCAATGTGCCTTAGCCCATGGCATTTGGTTCTTGAAGGGTTTTTTTAAGTTACATGGAATGCACAGAGTTACAGACTTTTAAAATCGTCAGTTCTTGAAGGCTTCGTAGAGAAATAAACACCATGCTAGTCATTGCGCCAGACAGAGACGTAAAGATTCTGTAAAGGACTTCGCCATACCGAGGGACGGCCCAAAAATTTTCAAACCGCCTGAGACGACAAACGTGTCTGTTATGGAATCTCCGCATGCTCTCGTAATTGAAACTTCCTGGGACAGTCCTGTGTGATATATTACTACCTACCTCCAACGCGTCTACTGCTTACACATTTAATAATGTGTCATTGACACGGTTTGCCTCCAGCACCTAAATATCCATCCCTTTTTCGTCTCTATGTTGTGATGAGTAAGAATTTTAGACTAACTGTGAACTACGTTTGAGTCGCGTGCCACACATTTTCCTCTTTGATCTTTCGACTCAACTACAATTTCTGATTCGATTCGTTTTATTGACTTTCAAAGTGTGGTATAATAATGCTAGGCTCTGCCCGTCACTCAGGGTAGCGTTCATACTTAGTCGTATACCGGAGTTGGCGATTGCATCTTTCGTGTGCAACCCGCCGCGATTGTGTCGCTTGAGGCGTTGCAATGAGGATCTTGTAGTACCCAGCCATATGCCGCTGGGGCTACTGGGCCCCGCACCATGGTAACCTCAGAGGCACACGGCGCAGGGGTACGACCCGAAGGTTACGTTCCTGTTTCGCACAGGGCGTTCCGGGGCGTACGCCATATTATTTATTTTTCCAACGGACACACGTGCAC
>JAUBNZ010000070.1:0-27844 GCA_032355485.1 Bonnemaisonia californica
GTGGCGGGTGCGGGTGCGAGGGGAGGCGGGTGCGTTTGTGCGAGATGGCGCGGGATGTGGGGGCGGGTGCAGTAGGGGTACGGCACGGAGCGGGGAGCGGTTCGGCCGGATGCGGTTCGGTTGATGCGGTTCGGCGGATGCGGTTCGGCGGATGCGGTTCGGCGGATGCGGTGGAGACGGGTGGGAAGGGCGGGCGTGACGCGGTCCACACGTCAGCGCGCCCCCTGCGTGACGCGTGTAAGGGCTCGGGTGCCATACGTGGCCGACGGGCGGGGGCGGCGGGGGTGCGTGTGGCAAGCGGATCGGGAGTATGTGCGGTGGCGTGACATGACTTGAATTGTGCCAAAGCGCTTTGTGTGCTTCAACGCCCTGCAGATCGGGGCGCCTGTGCCGCCGACGTGTGACCTTCCAGCGCCATCCGGCCCTATTGGCCGTGCCCTGCGCTCCCCCGCGGCGATCATACGGCGGCGGGCTGCTCGTGTTGCCGCTTATGTTTAAATTAAAATTAAAATAATAACATTTAGAATGGCCATTAAATACACCACGTGATAGGCGTTTATTCGCCAAATGTGACCGTTCTGTACCGGTCGCTACGGTCCGTTCTACGCCAGGAAACGAGCGATCAAACACAGCAACGCCACAATAATAAACAATAATACACCCACCGTAAAGCAGCCGTCAGCGGCCAAACACATGCATGCAGCAACCAAAAGCACGCAGGCCCAGCACGTCCCAGCGGCACACGCACAGACGCCACCATCGCTCCGCAATCCACGCACGTCGCAACAAAACGCCCCCGCCCCACCGCCCATTCCTAGCCCCGCAGCCCGCTCTCCAGGCACCCTTACGCCTGCAGACCTGCCCACGGCGGGCGGGCGGGCGCGTGACACATGTCACCCCTCCGGCAGCCGCGCGCGCCACATGGCGCGCAGCATCATACACGCCCCACCGCCTTATTGCCCACCTACACTACCCGCAGGCCCCCACATACGCCCACTGTAAGCCCGTCTTCTTCTTACAGCACGCCGCTGCGCGCGTCACGCGCGCCGGCAGCCCGAACGGCTGCGCGGGGCCCAGCGCGCGTTCCCGCGCGCCAGGAGCCATGGAAGGACGGGCGGACGGGGGCATTCGCTGCCGCCGCGTGCCTCCGCGGCCCCGTCGACATAACACAGCGGACGCGCTGGCTTGGTGCCGGAGGTGCGGCGTGGCGGATGGCAGACACTTGTCGACGCTGCTGCACCCGGTGCGCAGGTCGGTGCGCAGGTCGGGGAAGGCTGATTGTGTCGCATGCAACATGTCCCTGCTGGCATTTCAACGCCGCACGCACGGCTCGCCCCGGCAGCTGCAAGCGTCGAGGCGCAGCGGCCGCCGACTGGCTGTGTCGAAATGGGCGCGAAGACGGCTGCGCCGCCCTGTGCATTCATGCATTCCCCAGCAACACGGCTGGAAGGGCCCGGCGCGCACCGCACGCGCGACGCCGCCCGCCCGGGACGCGCTGTACGGGTTACGCCCGTGCGGGCGGGCGGGCGGGCGGGTGCAGCATCGCGTGCAAAGCGCGGTCGCGCTGCCGGCCGTGCTGCCGGCCGTGCTGCCGGCCGTGCTGCCGGCCGTGCTGCCGGCGACCTCGGCGATGCGCCGGGCGCCTAGTAGGATGGCAGCTTGTGGAAGGGGCCGTGTGGAAGGGGGCCGTGTGCCAAATGTGCCAAGTGTGCTTATTGTAGAAATTGTGATATCTGGCGGTTATTTTGTTTTCTCGCTTCTGGTTGTCATACGGTCTATTATTGTAACATGTTGTGTACGGAAGTTACTGCTGGACCGATGTCCCGTGGGTCATACATCGTGTCTGCCAGCGATGTTGGGCATGGCATTACAGTTACCTGTATTGCTTCAATCCCTTGATGCTCTTGCCTCATTCATGCTGCCTGTTGTTGACAGAAGGGAGCCGAAGGGTACGTGCTGAGTAGTCTAGTGCCCGAGTAGTCTAGTGCCCGAGTAGTCTAGTGCCCGAGTAGTCTAGTGCCCGAGTAGTCTAGTGCCCGAGCAGTGTACAGTTACTGTAGTGCTGAGCGCCATATGCGCTGCCATCTGCGAGCTCCCCTCCGCTCCTTGTTCCAAATAATAACGCGCAGCACTATATCTTACCCTAATTTATTTTCTACCAATCGCATCCACGCTCACCGTCAGAGGGACACATCCAACCGCCAGTCCAGTACAAGTACACGGCACTGCACCGCCGTCTACGCTCGCTGAACGGCTCTGCAAGCCTTCGCAATGGCACCCTTCTATATCTGCTGCCGCTACAGCACCTTTGTAACCTAACATTACTCTTTAGATATATAGGTGATACCCGCTATAAACCTTAACAGCACTCACCCTTCAACTATCGTGCCGCCATCACCGTCACAACTTCTCATTCTCATTCTCAATTGCCGTTAGCCTGCCCACCCCACCATCTCTCCCCCGTCCTCTCGCCATCTGTAAACAACACCCCCGCCTGTGCCATACATCACATTAAGCTTACTGGGCCCTTCCGCCGTAATTAATCAGGACGGCATTGTACACAATCACCCCCTCACGTCACTACGTACCTGTTGAGATGTGCTGATTTCCTCCCCGCTGTAAACATTCTCTTTAGGAACCCAGATATCAATTCGCCACTCAGATCCCGACCCAGCCCTTTTTCTCCACCGCTGTGCCCGCCTGTCACCGCATTGCCCGCATTCTCCAGTGGATACATTCTCGTCAATACATTTCAAATAATAAACCAGCCCATCTGCAACGAGATGCCGTCCTAGTGTCAGACAGGGCTAAAGCAGCCGCACCACTTGTTGCAATAGCAGTCACACTACACACTACACAACATCCAGTTAAATTTTGGCTGGGCTGCAAAATCGGAACCCCATCGCATTCCGTTATTTCCCAAATGTGAAGCATCGAGAGAGTTGCCAAGCCAATCTCCATGTGACAGCAAAATGTTCAAGTCGGAGAGGAGAAGCATTACCTGCCGCGCATACAATTTCCTCCCACGCGTCGAAGTGTAGGAGGAGATGGCAATTGGCCCTCTCATGACCTTTCGTAGATCCTCAAAGGCCACATGTCCATGAACCACACCGCTGTAAACAACGCTAAACTTCGCACTTGCGTTAACTATACTTAGCTCTGTATGTATCTATATTAAATCAGACTATATCCCTGTGCGCAGCACCCACATATTCAATACTCCGCTACCCTCCTCCCATGTATCAACAAATACCAAACTTCCGTTTCAGACTAAATTTAACAACATAAATACGTAAAGTGCCACGCCCCTCTCACAATATACACCATCACGATGGCATCAGAACATAGCCAGCCCGACGTCTGCAATAGCGGCTGTAAACGGGACATGCGCGTCTATCTCTCACATTCTCTACCCCTAAATACTTTCGACACGCATTATTAAAACCCGTGGATCGTTTTGAAAGAAGTTCCCGTTTCAATGTACCGAAAATGACACACTGAGATGTTTAACATCCGTGATCGTACTGCCCATCGATGTGTACCCCTGCTGAGTCTCAGGGAAAAACCTCCCAGGCTTCCGTATATATTTCCAGGATACAGTGAAAGACCTCAGTAGGGTAATCGCTGCTACTGTACTGTATACGTATCCATCTAAAAAGACGCCGTTATTCTAGCTTCCAAAATATTCCGATGCACTTGCCTCTCATCCATCGCTATACAGTCCTACGGGATTAGTCAAACCTCAGAGACGACAGTTCCCCGCGGGTATTCTAGAGGTAGATACAATATTTTGTATATGTACTACCACATTCTCCATACACTATCTACATAGAGAAGCTATGCTTCCAATCTTTACCTCACTTACATGTACTTTATCGATGTTCTCAGCCCTCGTGTATCACAAGTGCTTGGTCAAGTTGTAGTTTGTCACACATTATTAATGCAGATGTGTATTACTACACACAATTCGCGTACCAGCAATCAGTACTCATATACATGAAGTTGTGTGTCGACCCAATTACAATCAGCCTCGGTTAAAAGGAAGACAGTTGCAATGCCGTTCGAGAATGGGATAGCAATGACGCCATGGCTAAATAAAGTGTCCAATGGGTACAGATAGGTTGCCTCTATCCGCTTTTCATCTTTAAAGATACCCAGTCAGAGCGCGTTAAAGGAGGGGAGTTTGACAGCACTGGTATAGGGGTACCAGGCGTAACATGTTACCCTCGGTACCGAGGGTAATCCACAACATTATTGCAGATGTCACGGCTGGAAAGCAGCCAAACTGTTCACTTGTCTGTGATGGAACGGAATTTACCACTGCTTTGATGTGTACCGCTGCGACCAGGTTCTTCTGTCCAACCCCCCTCTCGGAGACGGAAAAAGTAAACGCTCGTCGCTTCAGGATTCACTCGTAAAAAGTATATCATTGTAAAAGAGGTCATTTCATTCAATTTGCCAACTATGTTGCAATTATTGCCATCAATAAGACTCGCTGATTGCAACAGTTGTAACATATATCTGTCTGTCTGCCATCAACAAAACGTTGCCACAGAGAAAAGGTGTGACTTTCGGTCAAAAGTCTTGTCGATGGGACTTTTCAAGTTCTCTCTTCTTGATGACAACAATTGTAACTGATATCAATATCAATCTAACGTCTAATGTTGGGTTGATGGCAGATAGAAGGGATACCAAGGGTATAGGTGTAGCCCATTGTGGATGCCATAAAAAAATCACGCCTCTGAGCTAGTGAAGAAGCATTGCTGGCCTGAGCCAGTCTTGAAACCATTGATACAATGGATCCTAGAACCATAAATCCAGTTCCATGGAATTGCCAACTTTTTTCACTATATTGTAATTGAACGGACAGCCAGGTACCTTAGCTTTCAATTTAATTTGCCAATCAAAACTTACAGGTTGTTCTGTAATGCTTGCCGTCGCCGACCGCGACCAATACTCTGCTGTGACCACCATGGCGGATCCCACGGCAAGACTCCCATTCCTCTATCAACAGCTCCAGTGGTCCATACTGAGGCCGGTGCCTTCCTCATCTGACCCGTCGATACCGACCCCATCCCCTCCAACATATCGCAACCATGCCGGACGCTCGCGTTACTCTCAGGCGTAAGAGCCCTTATTGCACAAAGAGCAACAAATTCAAGAAGTAAGTATTCTGTGCAACGATCACCGCGATTATTTCCTCGACACGTTATCGGCGCTAGGTCATTGGATCGACAAAGTTGCCGTCGAGGGACATGCACGATTCCCTTTGAGTTAATGCGCGATCATAGCGTTGCAAGACCGTAGCGTTGCAATCATTAGATCTAGGTTCTAACAGTTAATGCGAGCTTTTTGTTTCGAATGATCTATTCATCAGGGTTCGCACTCCCGGAGGAAAGCTTACCATCCAGTACTTGAAGAAGCTGCCCAGTACCCCGAAATGCGGAGATACTGGTAGACCACTGTTCGGCGTGGCAGTTGCCCGCCCGAAGGAGCTGATGCGCATGTCGAAGAGGCAGAAGTCCGTGACCAGATGCTATGGAGGCGTCCTTTCAGGATACGCAGTACGGAACAGGTAAGTGCACTATACCAGCTATTTCCGTGTTTGGCGGAGAATGTGCAACGGACGAGTTTTGGATTCCCTTGAACATATGGGGCAACCCGCTGAGTAGAGTACATCCCGCGATTGCCATCGCATTACTGATGCACGCAAATATTCCTGTATCCGAATCCTGTGCCACCCGACAAGTTGATTTCTAACTCGAAATGCCATTGCATGCTTTGTTCGACGACGACAGGATTATTCGCGCGTTCCTTTTGGAGGAGCAGAAGATCGTGAAGAAGGTGTTGAAGCAGCAAAAGATCCAGAAGGCAACAACTGGGAAGAAGTCCTCGAAGTAATTGTTCCATAGTGCATCAGTGAATGAGGTTTTGTGAAGTGAGACGTGACAATGCGCTGAAAGCAAGCGTCGCATTACCGATATGTTGGGAGTTCGTTGTGATGGTAGGTTGTTCCGTATGGACTTTTTTCTTTTCTTCAGTGCAGCGGATGAGGCATGGATCCCCTTAAACGAGAAAAATTATGAGCAGAATAATCCGCACTACTTTCTTTTTTGCACCTCTGATGCGCGAAACACTCCTTCCCTTATCATCGACGCAATTCTCTGCTGGATCCTAACTGATTTCAACGCCACAACTTTCCGTCCGCATGCGCTTCTAATTTCTCAGTAAAAAGTCTTATGTCCTGTGTGAATCATCGCTTCTCCGTTTTCGTTACATGTTTTGCAGCTTATTAATGTACCATTGCAGTTGAATACTTTGAAAAGTATGTCGTTTTCATGTGTTTTTGTTTATCTTAGTTATGGTTTGTTACTGAGCATGTGCTTGATTTCGTCTCCGCCGAATACCATACAGCTTGTTAGGTACACTGAGAGCCCAATGCGAGGCACAACTCCTCGGTAAAACCCTCGCCAACCATTTTTCTCGAAGATATACTTCGCCGTAGTTCCAATTGACAGATTCTTCGGCCTATCGTCTGCTTTTGCCATGCTCTGCATCTCAACGCGTATGACCTCAATTGGTTGATTCCAGCAGGCTAATCCACCGCCAATGGCACTGGAAGCTAGCCGCTCTGTTCTAGACAGATTCCTGTCAGTGTCTTTACCGCGAATTATTGATTCAACAACACGGGATAGACCAAATCGGGATCCCCAGTTTGTCGCTTGTCGCAGAGCAACCGCATTGACTCCTTTGTACATTCCAGCAATGCCCTCGCGCCTGAATATTTCCGCGGCAAGCCCAAGGGAACTTTGCTGAGCTCCCTTCCCAGCTTTTGATCTGGTGACCTCAACGGTCTTCATAAACGTACAAAAACCCATTGTGGTGTAGGCTTGGCAGATCCCGCCGCCAATGCCCCCTACGGCGCTCGATCCTGTTGACCCAACTCCCATTAATGACGAGTAGCTACTGATTTCGTTCTGTGCAAATAGAAGAACACCGCCCTTCGTGGCAGCTTCGATCCATGCCCAAGGAATGAGGCCTTGCCAAAATGAAGTCACACCTCTAACAGCATAAATGCGCTGAAAGGCTTGGCTTAACGTATCTGATCGGTGTGCCGCCATGACTGTCTTCAAATTTTCGAATGGTTGCCCAAGTGTTGAGACCTCAAACATTTGCAATGCAGAACCGATCGCAACCTGCAATATTGCACTTTCGATTATCAAATAAAGAGTTTATGGTCAGATGACAGTGTTACGAAATCAAGGATTGGGAGGATGTACACGGCTGTTGGTCTAGCCGATGTGTTTCAGAACATTCACCGTACGTTTCTCATGTCGACCTTCTTTCGAGGTGCATGGTGAACAGGGCTGTTGATTTGCGATTCAGATGCTGACACCCCCATCGCAAGTTCCTTCTGGGAAACAGAAAACTACTGTTGCTTCTGCTGGAGCAGAGAATCTAGGCTCAGATGGGACCCCCGTCCTTATCCAGAGGGGTTTACCCGTTCCTGAGAAGGGAGCAAAACTATGACCAGATTGTGCGTCAAGGGCAGGTATAACAATACCGGCCCTCGGCGGAGCAATCTTGTCATCAATGGGGTATCTACCGAAGGGTAGTGTACCCGCCGTATTAAAAAATGTTCTCTGCAGAGGCCAACGGAAATGGGGAACATCAATCGCATTAAAGATGCAGAAAAATTAAAATATGCTGTACTTGTTTTTAAAAAAAAGTATGTATTGGGTTGCGGTTCCTTGTTCCGGAGATTGTGTCTTGTGCTCCGTGCTATATTACGAAATTTTAATTATAGAATACAGTAAAAATATGTCACATTCATTACCCCTCGAGTGCACTGTAATGTAGATTACAGTAGCCTGTTGAGGTAAGAGGATATGATCATGTATATATAAGATGCAGGACAGAAAGTTCCATTCTAGGAAATCCAGAATCCCTAGCCTGTACCTTCTCCGTAGTACAGTAGCTTCCAGACTGGAGGAAGTCCCTAAAACTTAGCGTATCTACTCTTGGTACGTTCCGTATTTCCAAACCCGGAAAGTTACGGAGAGGTATACCAGTCAAGGGTAAAGTGGCTTCCACTAATTGTACCATGAGGGCAGGGGGTACTTTATGTCGGTAGACATGTATGTTGAACATAAAGCAGGGCCACTGCGGTATATATACATACCCTTTAGGCTGACCCTATTTCGAAGCAAGCTCTGTCATGAAACTAGAGGATCTAAAGAAAATCCCCAACAAACTTGGGTGTCCCCTGTTCCATTTCTAGACAAATGCTGTACTACCTTACTTTCAATAAAGTAGTACTATAGCTAAAAAGTTGCTGAAGTTAGTTACTGAAGTAATTTTTTTATGAAAGCTCTCATAGTCCGCACCATTCTCCATCCCAATTTTCCTCAATGCCTCCATCAAAACGCCTACGTCATGTGGCGCAGAAAGGAGATCAATTCCTCGCTGCATCCTTTGTTATCAAAGTACCCTTGCAACAACTTTATTGCCCCTGATTCCTCCAGTAAGCAGTTTACCAAAGATCTCATGGCGGAGTTCTCAATAGTAAGTTGCTGGCCAGCTTCTTCCAAACTTTGCATCCGCTTCTTGCTATGCTTTCTGAGAGCCTGGCTTCTTTCTCGGTTTCTCTGGGCTCGGATTTCCTTCTTCTCTGATGCAGGGACTTCTGACCCCATCCTCTTTCTTCTCTTCAGTTTCATACCCCGATCATTTAGCATTTCAAGAACAGTCTCTAATACTACAAGATGAGTCCGGTGGTTTTGCCAAAATGCCAAAATCGCGGATGCCAACTGCTCTTCCGGTATCTGGAGTAGAGTCCAAATATCTTTTCTGGACTTATCAGCCAGGTCGATCGTCTTTAAAAGCATACCTTCCTGTTTTCCCGAGGGCAACTCTTGGTAGTAGATCATCTTTGAGCAACTTTGCTCTGTTCTATCATTCTTTGTCTGGTCATCTGCTGGGACCACGACCTCGTTGCAGAGGGTGAGAGGAAATTGTCCAAGAGGGAGCTCGAGACTGGGGGAAACACTTGAAGATTCTAGAGCAGCCCCTTGAGCAGTTTGTGAAAGGCGCACTCCCAAAAATGGTATGTCCACTGTTACTGGGCTTTCTGGGGGTAGCCACCCAGAGATATCGAATTGGTCAAGTTCCAGGCATCTCGCCACAGCATCGCTATCAACCTCTTCACAAGTTGGAGACGCTTGAATGGACAGATTTTGAACTGGGGTTTGCGTTGGTGTTGAAAATGTATCCCCAAGTTCCAAGAGCAGCATTTCAGTTTTATTTTCTTTGACTGGCAAGGAATAGATATCTTCTCCGCTTTTTGCAATGCAACAATTCTTTTCCACGGAGGAGGAATTCTGTTGATTTTCCGCCATCTCGTGCCTTTCTCAGAAACCAGCCCACGCATTCCAAAATCTCCTCCCCAGGTCCAAGATGTTCTCGGAAGAGGTCAACTGCTTCGAACTCTTCTTCTTCGCACTGCGAACAACCATTGCCCATACATGTTGCATGGAAAGCTTGAGAGGATGGAAGATAAACCCCTGGCCTCGACCTTTCGCCTCTGTAGAATCAGCCATTTTCAGAGAGGCGGAAGTTGAGGTGCACCATGGGTACAACTACCGTGGTTTGAATGTTCTGTAAGCATGGGAGAAGGTACGTGTTCATTCTACAGTGCCCGATACTTCTCTGAAAAAATTATGTATGTGTATGTACGTATACATATATTCCCAGATATAACCTTCACCCTGTTTCTGGGTAAATGACTCGTTTTCAGGGAGGCGGATCTTTCAGACCAAATTTAAATGCATTTTAAATTGGTCAGTAAGATCCGCGTCTCTGAAGAATTTTTGTAAGTTATACATTTTAGAACAGACCAACATATCTGAGGTGTGTTCCGGTAAATTGTAAGGCAACAAGGATTTAGTAGTATTTCAATCCTTACAAGATGTATGTACATGTAGTGTAGCAAAATTGTCAGCAAGAACAAAGTGTTTGTGTTGCTGAAGTATACGGTACAAGGGTAGCTCAAGAAAATATGCCAGGCTGTGTTTTTCTCCCCATTCGTGGATGAAGAGAACAGTGATCTGAGAGAATTTCTGAGGAACAAATCGATGTAGCTTGAGCACAAACGGGTCAATTCTTGAGTATCTTACAATTTGTAATAGTTTTAGGGAGAGGGTGGGATGCCCTTTCGAAAGTGTCGAAGATATCTGATATACTAAATTAGATAGAGATAGAGATACTTTGCCCTTGAAGTACCCTCCAAGGGTACAGGGGTACCCCTGTATCTTTCGGTAGTACGAATCTTGTACATACTCTGTCCACCTTCTAAACTATAGAGATATAGATAAACAAAATTTGACGACACTGTAGACAAGGTATTCTTATGCTTTTCCGACAACGACAACGACAACAAAGCGGTGCACGACAGAATAGCTTTCGATCCAGAGCTGACAGTGGAAAGTAGTGTAAATTTTCGGTTGCTATTGGTTGGTTGCTATTTTTGTATAAGGATTTTTCAGAGTAATTAGAGTTTACACGAAATTAAATTAAATTAAGATAGTTGAATCTTGTGAAGTGGCAGAGAAGCTTGATTGAATTACAAGTCCTGTGCAACCGCCAAAAAAAGGGGACCCTCCACAGCAACAGATGGGGAGCAGGAACCGCAGACATCGGCCGCAGCCAGTGGCAGCAGGCAGTGGATTCACCACACACCGAATAACGTAATGAATATATCTGCAAAATAGCATATTCTTCTGCTCATTATGGCATGCATACAGCTGTAGCATGCGCTTTAAGCTTTGTGCTCGCAAAGCATTCTTTTTAGAAAAATTCAGGCATATTTTTGAACCCAGAAATAACCCGCCACTGTTTTTAAACCCACAAGCAAAAGATGCAGACCAGCAGTGCGCTGCTCGCCCGATACCTTCTTCAGTTCTTCTCGCTGCAGCGAGCAAGAACATAACCACCAGTCCCTTCCACGCGCACACCTTGCCCTCCACAGTCGCCCTCCATGCACAACGAAGCGTGCAATCGCCCGGGCGCTCATCACCAGCCCACGCATTGCAAGCCCCAAAAGATGCCTAACCCGCAGGTCGACCCTTGCGAAAAGTACATCTCGCTCTTCCAGACCCGACGCGCCCGGGGTAGATCGGAGCGCACGGGGTCGGTAGGTCCGGAATCCGACGGGGCGCGACCAGCTCCTAAGAAGCCAAGGATGCAGTCTACGGAGGATATACTTCGCGAGCTTGCTGAAAAGGCCATCGATGCCATGAGAGTACAAGGACTTGCGGAAGGCTCCGGTAGTCAGGAGAGGTCATGGGATAGTCGAACTGGGGATAGCTTCGAATGGCCCATGCCGGATGGAATGGATGGGAAGGATGGGAAGGATGATGAAGAGTTGGGGACACCGCAATCGCCCGGTACTTTTCTGGAACGTGCTGGCTTTGTTCAAACGGAATCACGGGAGAAGAGCGAGCGTATGATTATTCCACCGCCCGTACGACCCCCATTGCAGGACAGTGACGTACCAGAAGGTTATGAAGAGTCACCATGCACTACACCTGGAAGTCATTCACCACGGAGAAAACGCAGAACTATTGGAGAAGTGACGCCCGCTACTGCCCACGCAGCGCAATGCTTGCTTGCGCTGACGCAATGATATGCTAGCTGTAGCCGTCCATACAACTTTCCGCATTTATAGCATCTAGCCTACGAGCCCATCGACGAACAATTCCGCATCAAATTCACGCAGATCATCCACACCCTCCCCGACGCCTATAAGCTTGACAGGAATGCCCAGCTCGTCCACGCAGGACACCACAAAACCGGCACGCGCCGTCCCGTCCAGCTTTGTGACAGCGAGCGCCGATACGCCCACCTCTCTCTTCCAGGTTTCTGCTTGTGCGACAGCATTCCTCCCTATCGAAGCGTCTACCACAAGGATGGTCTCATCCGGCCCATCTGGCTTGAATTTTTTTACAATACGCACCATTTTCTGCAACTCGGCCATCAAGCCGGTGTTTGTGTGCAAGCGACCGCTGGTGTCCACAATCAAATAGTCGTAATGCTCTGCAATTGCACGCTCCACCGCTGCAAACAGTACGCCGCTGGGATTTTTCTGCAACCCTGGGGCGGCTAGATCCGCACCTGAACGTTTCACCCACTCGGCGAGTTGCTCGACGGCAGCGTCGCGGAAGGTATCACAGGCGGCTACGAGTACACGCTTATCCTCCCGCACGAGGCTTGTGGCCAATTTGCCTATAGTGGTTGTCTTGCCCATGCCGTTTGCGCCAATGACCATGAAAATGGTGGGCGCTTCCGTCTGCACGAGTGTGGGGGGTACATCAAGCGTTAATATGCGTACAAGGCTGTTCTTCAAGCTCTGCTTGATATCTGCTCGCTGCTCTAGTCTGTTCTCTCGCGCATCCGAACGGAGGTCTGATAGGATTTTATCGACAGTATCCACGCCGAGATCGGACATAATCAATACTTCTTCCAGCTCCTCCAAGGTATCCTCAAGTTCCTCAATAACACCACCGCTGATGACACCAGACAGATCTCGGGCGAACCTTTCGCGAGATTTGGACAAGCCGTCGTTGAACTTTTTGACTTGGTCTATGTCACGTTGTACCTTGTCGCGCACATACTCCATACCGCGACCATCCCTTAAAGCGTCGAATGCCTTTCGCTGCTCCTCGCCTGCTTTGCGGACAAAGTCAAAGACGGCACTGGGCTGTCGTTTACGACAGGGAGCGGGTGGTGTCGAACGCGGGCGTTGCTGCACGGGCTGGGCGAAGGTTGAGCCGAGGAGTAGCGGGGTGGCAAAGGCAGTGATGTCAGCCATTGTGAGTGGCGCGGCGGGATGCTAGGGTTGTTGTTGACTACGTGAAGGGTGGTGATGCGTGGAAGCGAAAAGGTAGAAGTCCGGATCGATTGTAGACTCCCAGTTTCTAGCTAGAGGATAGGTAATATCCACTCTTGAGTTTGAGCGGTGGGGAGGGCTGGTTGGTCAGATAGGTGGCAGATGCAGATTTGAAAATAAATATTTGAAGAAAAGGGGTACAATAGAGATCTCATCAAGTGGATAGAGGACAGCATGAATTGTATGTTTTACGTGATTGATAAAGCAATAAACACGCCCTCATTTCTGCGAAAGTAGTATTAGCAACCCTTGCGGCCCGACCAATATCTCATGCACAAAACTCATGATAGCAAACCAAACAATTGGCGATATATCCACTCCGCCAACTGGCTGGATAACCTTCCGTGTCGCGCGCAGCAAAGGCTCCGTTGGAACCGCAATGAAGATCCACGGGACTTTCTTTAGATCCGTCTGCGGGTACCATGTCAGGATTATCCGCACTATCATCACAAAGTTGAATAAGTTTATCCCAGGACCGGCTACAATCTTCCCAAACTCCAGCGCAGGCGTTGATAGCGAAAGATACAGGCTTGTTGCCTGCGTTACGTCTGCTGGGAGCGGTAAATATGACGTGGGCGGCCGCGAAACCTTGGGCGCTCTTGGTCTTCGAAGGGGCGTTGATAGTGGCCGCCGTGATGGCGTTAGCGTTTGGCCATGGAAGGGTGGGCCAGTTGTGATGAATGCCTGCATGGGTGGTTCCGAGGTACTTTTCCGTGCGCGATGAAGGCCTTGATTGGATTCACGTGGCTAGTCGAAAATCGCTGTGGTTGAGGGTGTTCGAGGTGAAGAAATTCTTGAGCGTGCTTGGATTGTCAATAGTGAGATTGTGGATGATGCTGAATTTGTTGGTGAGCGGCTCTCGCCTCGTTTATTTTGCCCAATCAAGTCTGCCTGCAAAACCACGTGCCATGTGTTCATTGGCTGTACAATGGTCTGGGTATGATATCTTTAGTTGCACGGCTCACTCAACCGGCCCATTTTCTGCGAATTGACATTGATCAACGGCAACGACAACGCACGGCTTGTCTCCTCTAACAAACCCTGCATCTTCCCAACTCTCAGGTGTACTATTCCTCCCTAGCATTCAGACCCTCGAATCGCATCTCGTCAAAATCCCCAGTCCATTCAAGCAGCCTCCCAACCATGGCACGCGGCGACTGCGGCTGCACAACAAAGCCAGATACGGAATGCGTCTGCAAAACCGGACGTCCGCCGCATACCGCACGAAACCCCATCGCGCGCCGTCCGCGCCGTGCGACCGATCAGGCCCTAGCGAAGAAGAAGGCCATAGCAGAAATTGTCTCCGAGCTGATGCGAAGTGCCGACGCGAAGGAAACCATGCTGTTGAACAAGCTTAAAACCAACGCCGCAAAACGACACGGCCTGGCAGACTACCCCAAACAGGTCGATATTCTCGCAGCGGTCCCTCCCTCGCATCGCTCCAAGCTCGCACCGTTGCTCAAGGCAAAGCCTGTACGAACTGCGAGTGGCATTGCTGTCGTGGCTGTTATGTCCAAACCGCATCGATGCCCCCATATTGCTACTACTGGTAACATTTGTATCTACTGTCCCGGCGGTCCGGACTCCGACTTTGAGTATTCTACCCAGTCCTATACAGGTTATGAGCCCACCTCCATGCGCGCCATTCGCGCACGCTACGATCCGTATGTGCAAGTTAGGTCGCGCGTGGACCAGTTGATCAGTCTGGGCCACGATGTGGATAAGGTGGAGTTTATTCTTATGGGCGGTACTTTCATGTCTTTGGACGCCTCGTATAGGGATTACTTTATTAGAAACCTGCACGACGCGCTTAGTGGGCACAGTAGCCAATCTGTCTTGGAGGCTGTTCGTTACTCGGAACACTCGCAGGCTAAGTGCGTCGCGCTTACGATTGAAAGCCGCCCGGACCATTCCTCTCCACATCATCTCTCAGCCATGCTGGAATACGGCTGTACCAGGTTGGAGATTGGCGTTCAGAGCGTGTATGAGGATGTGGCCAGAGACACGAACCGGGGACATTCCGTACAGGCTGTCAGCGATTGCTTCCGCTTGGCGAAGGATGCAGGCTTCAAAGTTGTGTCTCACATGATGCCAGATTTACCGAACATGGACAAGGAGAGGGATATGGAGTCCTTCCGCGAGCTCTTCGAAAACCCTGCTTTTCGACCTGACGGGCTGAAGATCTATCCCACTCTGGTCATCAGGGGCACCGGTCTGTATGAGTTGTGGAAGAACGGTCTCTACAAGAACTATGCCCCCGCAGATCTTATCGACCTAATCGCTAGGATTCTTGCTTTAGTACCCCCGTGGGTGCGAGTATACCGCATCCAGCGCGATATTCCCATGCCACTCGTCTCTTCTGGAGTCGAGCATGGCAATCTCCGAGAGCTTGCATTGGCGCGGATGGCAGATCTGGGACTTCCGTGTCGCGATGTGAGAACAAGAGAGGTGGGCATTCAGACTATTCATTTCCAGATCAACCCAGAGCAAGTTGAGCAAATCCGGCGCGATTATGTCGCCAATGGCGGATGGGAGACCTTCATATCGTATGAAGACGCTGCGCAGGATATTCTTGTCGCTCTGCTGCGCTTGCGAAAGGCCGGTCCTGGTGCCGGTGCTGTACGCCCTGAAATGGCTAACGAGTCGTGCAGTATCGTTCGGGAGCTGCATGTATACGGGTCTGTCGTACCTGTACACGAGCGTGACCCGTCAAAGTTCCAACATAAAGGCTTTGGCACTCTGCTAATGGAGGAGGCTGAGCGCATTGCACGGGACGAACATGGCTCCTCGAAGGTGGTTGTGATATCCGGTGTAGGCACCAGACATTACTATCGGAAGCTTGGATACAGGCTGGAGGGTCCGTATATGGTGAAGAATGTATAACTTGCAATCATTAAACAACTAACAAAGCACGGACACTCTATGCTCAGGTGTTCTATCACTGTGTCTCAGAACTTCGACCAAAGATACGAAACAACATGCGAGGAATCTTCCTCAGGATGTTCTTGACCATGAGATCTGCTCTTTGAATACCTGCAACCGTTTTCAATCTAACTGTCACGTACGGAGAAATGGTCCTCATTCCTACCCACATTGAATTCCCAAACTCCAGTTTACCAACTGAGTAGACGCTGTCAAACTCACTCTGAAGAGACTGTAGTATCCTATACCCAGCTTCTACATCGCATTGGCGCCATCGAGAACTTCTACTTGTCATTGGTGTATACCTTGAAACACTCTCGGTATTAACCTCACCCGCACCTTCTTCGGCAAGCGATATCACGGTGTGGTTCTCATCTTGCACTGAAAGTTCTTTCCCGAGGTCACAGGCCGCCTCCACACAGTCGGCCAAACTTGGCAGAACGAGAACTCTGTAAAACGATTCTGGCACCGCCGCTAGTACCGCCCGCTCATTCCGGCCATCTGCAGATACGCAAAACACGACGCCTTTCTTTCCAGCCGCCCACGGCACACGGAACGTTTTTTTCGCATTCAAAGTTACCGTTTCCTCATCTTTAACATACGTATGGTACGAGAGGCCACGTGACTCCAGAAGAGGCCAGAGCTGTGTTACTGCCCTTACAAGCCCAATGCTATTTACACCGCGTGGTACGAATACAACAACGCGAACGACGTCACGATCCGTCAGCCAGCAATTTGAGACAGCGTTTCCAAACGTGTAGATGAGGAGAATGCAGAAGACAAGACATGCCAATGAGATAAATGCAATGAAGCCTACTGCAATGCTTGGTACTTCGGAACGAACGAATTGAACGTTATCGATGATGCGGGCTCGGCAGGTGAAGGACTCATCGCAAGAGAGGATAGAGGTGCATGGTGCATTTCCTTGTCCCTTTCGACGCAATGTTGAATTGCCTATGAAGAGTGGCGTTGTGACAATGAGCATGCGGCACTCATTGATGCATCCTAGATCTGCAGATATTACTGAACAATTGGTGCGAACGTAGTTCCTTCGGATGCTGCGTTGTGGAATGAGGAAGGCAAAGGTTGCAATTGCTATAAAGGAAATTGTGGCTGCGCTTAAAAACGAGATTACGAATACACGAGAGGTAAGTGGTTGTACTTCTTCATCCATATTCATCCAGAGGTGAATAGGACGGGCGGTCTACCAAGGGTTTCTGACATTATAGCTTATTTGAGAAATCAAATACCTTTGGAAGGCAAACTTATATAAGTCGGCGTTGGTTGTTATGCTACTGTCTCTGCAAATCTCAAGTAACCATGTGCAGGAATCAAAGCGTATCAATGAAGAGGCACCCACGGAACAGACAGTTACGCTCCAAAATGTCGGGCCACTGCTCATTGTGTACGCTGAGTCCGCTATTGAAGCATACTGAAAATTAGGTTTCGTACAGATAAAACAGCCCACCAAGAACTTCAAGCAGCCTTACGAAATTTCAAGAGTTATTCCTTTGTCAGTTCTCTTGTTTCACTGTCCTTCTGGCCACTTTTCATTTCCTCGTCACCATCAATATCTAAACTGATTTCCTCTTCATTAACTCGCACTTTAGCAAAGTGCATTTCCAAAGAAAGCCATGGATTCTCCACAAAGGATGGCTTATAATACTTGAAACCAGGCTCTACACGTGTGAGGGGAATGCCACTGCCAGCATATCCGCCGCGTGCCGGTTTGAGGCGCGAATTTCCTCGCCCTCCGCGTCCACGCCCGCGTCGTCGGCCTCGCCCACTACCGCGGCCACGGCCTCGGGGGATTGAAGAGGCGCCTTGGGACTGCATCAGAGGGTAAATCGTTTGTGCCTGACGTTTCCCCAACCTGGATAGAGACGTGGAGAATCGCAGCCTGCGTCCCAGTGTTTGAGGAGGGATGAAAGCAGGATGCATTTGCGTCGACGATCCAAGGGGAGGGCTGCCGAGCCTGATCGACTGCTCCTTCTCCAACACAGCGCGGGAGGGGGTTGCCGCAAATCCAGAAATCTAGAAATCAGAGTTCGATGAGGCCTTCTTTCACAGGCGTACCGGGTTACACCTCCTGTACACGTATTCCTGTACACGTATTCCTGTACACGTATTCCTGTACACATATTCCTGTACACGTATTCCTGTACACGTATTCCTGTACACGTATTCCTGTACAAGTGTGTGTACATATCATGCATATTTTACTCATACAAATCTATACAGTACAGGCTGTAATGTTATAGTGTTATGTATGATACAGTAGGATGCACTGTAGACTTTCCCACATTGGACACGTGCAATGTATTGTAAGTAGTAGCGAGACATAAATATTATTGGATGATGGGCTGTAGTCAGAGTCTGAATTTCATACAAAATGAGGCGCCGTAAAGTAAAACTTCTGAATGCTGAGCCCCATGCTGTGCACCGTAAAGTACCTTCCGTACGGCAACCCTGGTCCTCTCGGGTTAGTGACTTGAGCTCCCTCACTTTTCAGATCGAAAGGATGCTTTACGGCGGACGAAACGTAAATTTTAGGGGTCTATCTAAATATGTCCTTCCCTGCACCCAGCATCGCTCCTCCACAGAACCTCACAGTGATGCAGTTTCGTTGAAGCAAAACGAAGAACACTCGACAACAGGCCCAATAACCCAGCAGACTTCACCTCTCCAATTGCCCATTGCTTTCGCACACCGTGATGAATATCCTCCATGCCTTCGTTCCGTGCCTTGCTCCTCTGAAGGGAAGCCCCTTCCGCACTTTGCATTCTTCGCCATGTATTGCACCCCGTCGGCCGCGCCCACTTCATCGCGCCACTGAGAAAATGTCCCTTCCAGGTCCGCGCATTTCAAACCTTTCCAAGTCCCCATCAGATGCCGCGACGAAATCGAAAGCGTTAGAATCCTGGCTGGTGGAAAATGGTATGTACCTTGCCCCAAAGGCAACATGGGGCCGAGCAAAGCATCCTATGGCAATCGCGAATGAGACAACGGAGGATGGAGAGGCCTCTGGTAGGGGTCTGGTAGCGATCAAGGGCATAGTTCAGGGGGAGTCTCTGTTCGAAGTGCCTATAGAAGTCATACTTTCCAAGGAAGCTGCACTGGGAGAGATACCGACGCTAGCAGAGGATATCAACGAATACATTGCAATTGCCATTTTGCTTATTCGGGAGCGTTCACTAGGCGATACGAGCTTCTGGAAGCCGTACCTCGATACTTTGCCTGCCGACGAGGATCTCATTCCTCTGTTCAGATGGAGTGAGGAAGACCTGGCCTTACTTACGGGTAGTCCCTGTCTGGCGGCAGCCTCTAGTCTGCGCGAGAAAGTGACAAGGGAGTTTGCAGCAACGGAAGCATCCATCTTCTCGAAGAATCGGAATATTTTCCCGGAGGATGCATTCACGCAGGAGGCTTGGGAATGGGCATTTGCGATTTTGTTTTCACGTGCTGTCATGCTAACAGCGGAGCAGCGCATTGCACTCGTCCCTTACGCAGATCTGCTTAACCACAATCCGTTTTGCTCGACGTACATCGATGTGCAAAAGACCTCTCTAACGGACAGGCGCTATATTACGTTATATACGGATCGACCATATTCGCAGATGGACCAGGTGTTTGTGACGTACGGCCCCAAGTCTAATGCAGATCTTCTCTTGCTCTATGGGTTTGTGACAGACAGAAATCCGTATGATTCGGTAGAGCTGACAGTTAGTCTGTTGGAAAGTGACGAACTCTTTGAGAGGAAAAAGGAATATGTGGAGTCCTCAGGGGTGAAGCTGAGTACTTCATTCCCGCTGTACAGAGACAGGTATCCGATGGAGTTGATTGAGTTTCTGAGATTTTGCGTTTCAAACGAAGAGGAGCTGGCTAACTCCGACTTTGGTGAATTCATTAACGAGAGAAACGAGACGCTCGTGGCGAATACACTCATAGAGGCATGTTCCGCTGCGATAGAAGCGTACCCGCAGACGAAAGAGGAGGACGAGGCTCTCATGGCAGACCGCGGAATGTATCAACTGCTAAGCCAGAAGCAGCGCTGGGCGATTCGACAACGACGGGCAGAGAAGAGAATTCTGGAACGAACAATTGCAAACATCAAGCAAGAGATGGCAGACCCCACCTTCATGTTCGTGGAGGGCAAATGATGATAGAGAGTACCTTTTTAGGGTAGTGCATGTAAATTATTGTAGCGACAAACACGATGTTTATTGTTAACAAATCAGCAACGCGTACATACTGCGCTCCCTAGTTTAAGAAAGAGACGGCCTAGACGGCTTCGGCAACACCCTCTTCGTCGGGATGACTTCGTCAATAATTCCGTACTCGAGCGCCTCCTCAGGCGTCATGAAGAAGTCGCGATCAGTATCGTTCTCAATTTTGGCAATATCCTGACCAGTTGAATTTGCCATATATCCATTCAACAAGCTCCTAATGAACAAAATCTCCTTAGCCTGAATCTCGATGTCCGCGGCTTGACCTTGCGCGCCACCCAATGGCTGGTGAATCATGATACGCGAGTTAGGTAGACTCTTCCTCTTACCCTTTGCGCCCGCCGACAGCAAGAAAGCGCCCATGCTCGCAGCACTACCAAAGCAAATGGTAGCCACATCGCAGGGAATATACTGCATGGTATCGAAGATAGCCAAGCCGGCGGACACCGAGCCACCGGGCGAGTTAATGTAGAGCGTAATATCCTTGGTAGGATCATCAGCGGACAAGAAAAGCATCTGCGCGACAAGAGCGTTGGCGACTTCATCGTCGACCTGCCGGCCCAGTAGCAAGATGCGATCCTTCGCCAGGCGTGAGAAGACGTCCATCTGATTATCGCCAAAGGTCACAACTGGGACGGGTGCTCCGGGTTTCTTCTGCGGACGCGGGCCTCGGGCCGAGTGGCTCTCCAGGGTCGCACGGGGTGTTCGGGGCGTCTGCGGGCGGATCGCGGGTGAATGGCGACGGAGCGTTGTCTCCAGGGTGAATGGGGTGGCTTCTGGGCGCGTGAAGGCGCCAGCGCCTATTGGGACGAACGCCATGTTACAATTGATGATTTGCTGCTGGGAATTCTGGCTCCTTCGAGAGCTGGCTGTAGTTCGGATAGATTGAGGGCGGTGGTGACCTGGTTTACCAATTGTGTAAGATTGCAGTGACAGACGAAGCGGGATTGCAGCCAATCTCGCCAAGGTGAGCAGGTGGAGCCGTGAGAGACTCTAATTCCTGCTGTGATGAGATGGATCACTGCAGATAGCATCAAAAGTTGACCTCGCACGTATCCCACTAGGCAGCAAGTGAATGGTCAGAATTGGTAGACTGCCCCCTTCTCATACTTGAAACGTGTACACTTGAACTATGCAGAATCTCCAGGGGTGCCTAAATTATTTCGAAGGGTGCCTAAAGAATTTCGAAGGGTGCCTAAATTATGGATCCCCTCCATTATGAGAGAAACTGGATGATGCATGATCATGCCATGATGTGCTCTTGTTAACCTCATAGTAGGATATGGACAGCACAGCATCAATTGATGTCGCTGATGAGCATCTGCATCTGTCTCAGAATTCTCCCATCGTCACCGCCACTTACTCACCGAATTCTAAACTAGAGTTCCAGGCAAAGGCGCCAACCAGCAATAGCAAATAAAAGCGAGAAGGATACACCCAGGGACTTAATCAACCGGCAGATTTCCCTCCAGACCTCCCTCCAATCCTTCCTGCTGCGTTACACGCGTTACATTTCTAGTATTGCCTTGTAAACGGTTTACGAGCAGTGAATAACATACGCCATTGCCCAACTAACTTAACTTCTCACATTCCACTACCGCTAACCAGAGACCCACAATGAAAATAACCCCCAAAAGAAGCGTAGCAATCATCGGTGCCGGGGCGGCTGGTCTCTCCGCGGCACAAGCGTACTTGTCCGTCGGTTTCCGAGTGCGCGTCTTCGAAGCAACGCACAACGTCGGTGGAACATGGGCGTACAATCCCAAGCCTTCGACCACCTCATCCTTGTACGAATCGCTACGCTGCAACATTCCGAAGCAAATTATGAGCTTCAATGATCTCCAATTCCCCGCCCACATCTCCTCCTTCCCCTCACATCGCGAAGTGCTGGCCTACCTCTTTGAATACACCACAAAGCACGACCTGCGGCGGCATGTCTCCTTCAACTCACCAGTCCAAACTGTTTGGAAGGAAGATGTCCAATGGCACGTCAAGACTGACACAGACGTTTCATTGCACGATGTTGTTGTTGTTGCGAACGGTCATTATACTGAGCCGAATCCGTGGATTCCTCCAGGGACGCACGATTTTGCTAAAGATGGCCGCACCGTCACGCATTCCAATATTTACAGGAATCCGTCACCATTCCGGAATCGCTCCGTAGTCGTAGTAGGCGCTGGGCCTTCTGGGACGGACATTGCACTAGAACTAGCAGACGTAGCACGTCATGTTGTTCTGTCACATTCCAACCATAGCGCCGCGTTGTTCTGTGGTCTGATCCCCCAGGTGCCGCCTATCGCCAGCGTCAGTGCGAATGGTGATGTCATTCTGACAAATGGTGATGTTCTGCATGATGTGGACGATGTGCTGCTTTGCACTGGGTACAACTATTCGCTTCCCTTCCTAAAAGAAGGCACGGCGGGAGTCTCCGTATCCCCGAACAAGCAAGCGGTATACGGTCTTGTGGCTCATCTTATTGCCGAGGAGGATCCCTCGCTAGCGTTCATGGGCCTTACATGGAAGGTCATTCCATTCCCCTTGTTTGAAGCACAGGCTCTCTTTTTAAGCCAGCTTCATACTGGCAGTATTCCTCCAGCAAAGTATGAAGAGTTTTGCAGGAATGACCGGAAAGAGCGTGATGAGGCTGATCTGAGTGAGAGGAGGTACCATCTACTTGGAGATGCGCAGTGGGAGTACAGACGGCGGTTAGCATGTGTATCTGGCGGTTTAATGCCAACGGCCAGTGAAATAGCGATTGCAAGAGATGCTACTGTTGCAAGAAAACGGGCACCTGAGGTGTATCGGGAACGCGAATATTTCATGCTTGGCTCCGGCCCTGACGACTGGAGAGTTGCGGTCCAAGATGTGGATGTCACTGGAAGGGATGACCCTGCCTCTCCTCGATCTGGAAGCATCTTAGAACCTCAGCAGTAAGACAATACCGTGACAAGCTCGATGAGGGAACATCGATGTCTGTGATATGTTTGACAGCTTCAGCTTTGTACATTAGATGGTGGTGCTCGCAGTGCTTTCGTGCTCTTCCTCAGATCATTATGTTACACAAAATTACATTTGAACGGGAGCAAACAGGTGTTTCAGAAGCATCCGTCAAAGAAGAGATCTACCAAGGTGTGGACTGGGAGAACATATCTCCAGAGCGTTGCATTTTCAGAATCTGGCATGAAGATACGTGCACTATTTGAAAAAGGCAATCCCTGTAACCCCAGGCAGTATGTTTGGGAAGAGAAAGCATTGGAAGAGCAGTCGACTAGATTACCTGATTAGAACACTTTCGAATGGAGATAATCGTATTGTCATGCTCCATTCAACCGGCGTCTCGACCGCGTCTCGACAGTAAACTTGAGGGTGTGTCGTCTTTGGTAAGCCCTCAATAGAAATGATAATTCCGGAAATTTTAAGTCTTCACTGGCCATCATGAAATGAGAACGGCGAACGTAGATGTCCGTCCCCACGCCCTTTTCTTCCCCATGCCCTTTTCTACGTTCCTCCATTCGCTCTTTCCCACTCAACTCGAGTCTCCAGTGCCCGATACAGCCTTGCTTGGGATCGCTTTGATCAAGTTCTAGGGCAAGACGTGCACTATGGCAACATGTGTGTTGCAAGCTACACTGCGTTTGCTACAATCGGCAATGCGGAAGCCTGCGTCGCCTGCATTTCCAACGCACGTTTCTCAGTCGCTCTCGATCCAAGCCGGTAGCCATATCACTCCATTGTCCAAGTGCGTTGGGTGTGAAGGTATAGGTTCCGCTCTGACGCCCAGTGAAGTGGAAAGCCAACGTGCCTTGCTGATCCCAGATTGGTCTGCGGAAGAGAATTTTACCCGGTTGAGGCGATCTATCGCCACCCGCAATTTTGCCTCTGCTCTTGAGTATGTGAACAAAATCGCTGCAATTGCCGAAGCAGAAAACCATCACCCAGACCTCAAAATATATTCATACAATCGTGTTGACATTGTCTTGTGGACTCATGCTCTCGGTGGCATTACCGAAAACGACCTCATCATGGCTGTAAAGATTGATACTTTACCCTTTCACTAGGCGCTGCTCGTAGTATCTGTCTGAGATCGCGGTGAGAGTTACTCCAGGTCAGGATCTTGATGGACCCGGTTCAGAGAGCGTAATCTGAGGCCTCGGTACGTTTTTAGTACTACAGACTAGTTAGTATGCGTGCCCATCAGTCATCAATGTGTGCAATGTTGAACATAAGCCCAAGATCGCCACTTTGTTCTGCCCCTCTAGAGTCCGAAATGTCTGTGACGGGAAGCTCAACCTCTTGTACCAAAGTCATATCAGGATTCCTGTCCGGTCTTCCTGCAACTGTTTCTTTCTCTTTCTCCCCCGAGAGAAACACAGAGGCAGCAAAATGTGCGTTGTTATCATCTTCACGTAGTACTTGTTCCAGGGCACTCCCCTTTGTTTGAGACTGCAAACTCTCGGGGTCGTCAAGTTCATCAACGTCCGATGGTGTAACAATTTTAGAAGCTTGACCGCTTATGTGTGCAAAAAGGCGGGCAAAAGCGAGATTAGGTGACGTCTCCGAAGACCACATCTCATCATGGAGACATTGAACCGAGTGAAAAATTACTATAGATGCACAGTTCTGCACCACGTCCGTAAAATCTAGGATATCACATAGATCAAGTGATTCTTGCACGAGCCAATGATAATTCAAGTCGTTATCGGAACCTATCGATTCTTCCGAAATTCGATCTCCCCCTGACAACGCCCATGCTGGGTGAAGAAACGATAAAGGGGTAACATTCTGAATATCCGTGTCATTCGAAATCTCAGAATCTGCATCCATAGTTGAATTGTTTCTTACAGAATCAAGAATATCCTCGAGTAGGTTACCAATATCCTTGCTCCCCATTTTCTCCGTAAGACTTATATTTCGAACTGCCTCCACCACCGCTGCCTCAACCTGTCGGATAATTTCCTCGACGCGATTCTGTTGCAGAATGTTTTGCCTCGCCAAGTCCAAGAATCGTTTTGAAGTGACTGAGGACAGCATGCCAGACGGTAGACTTTGAACTGGTGCATCAAAACTTTTGAGTGTGTACCTGGAGATTAGGTTAATCTGCAGAGATAGCAAATTATATAAAAGTGCGACAATATACGCCGCACTCACCATATGTGTGATCGATGCAATCTTCACCTTTTCCCATAGCTCCTGCTTCTCTGCTTTGCTCTTTGGTTTCTGACGTAGCTTTTGGACGTGCGAATCAGAATCAATTTGCTCACATTCGTCCATAATGGTACGAGCTACAGTGAGGAGTGCCCTTAGAGCCACTTGGACTGTTTGTGTGTTGCTGATGAACCCCATGCGAAGCTTCCTTGCTCCATGCTGCCGTTCTTCCTCTAACGTCTCGTTTACGGCTGTAAGCTGCGTTCGTAGATACACAGCAGCAGCAATGGCACCTGTTGTGGCAACGGTTACGAGTCCGATTTTTCCAGCATTTCGTCGGGCAAATTGCAAGCTAGAGTTAAGGAATGAGGAGCCAAACCAACCACCTGACATTTCTCTTTGTCACAAATACCCTTCGCGACGCAAATTGAAGTGATATACGTTGATGCTCGCTTCGCTTTTGCGCTTTTGTAATAGTCTGGAATCAGTTGTGTTGTTCAGAATTGTAATCTTGCAACTCGTTGAATATACTCTTATGGCGTGCATGAAAGAGCACAATCTAGAGTGATTTTTTTCCCGTGGGCTACAGTCTTGACTTAATTCCCTTAGGCGCCAAAAGTCGCCGTAACCTCCCAAGCTTCAGACACAAGATCTGTGCAATGGTCAGAACTTCTTTATTGCAGCTGGATCGATTTCAAGCCTTGCAGCGGTCCTTGGGAATATTGATTCTTGTCCCAGGTCTATAGATGAGTGCCCAGTGGTAAGGAAGCCGTAGATAACTTGAGGTGCGTAAGGCTGCCGTAAATCTACTTGACCAGCGGGGTGAGAGGCTCGGGACTTCAGCAAAGTTTGCCTTAACATTACGAGACAGTGCACAGTACGATCATCATAATATGATTCTCAAGAAACGCTCGCTCGGTGAATTCAAGAAAATTTATTTATTGAAAAATTTCTATATGTACATGTACCCGTGTGTAGTGTATATTAGGGATCTTACAGTGCGTAAATTCTGCAATTAACACGACAAAATTTTACAACACGTGTACACCTTCCAGATAATTGCAGAATTCTGCAATGAGCGCGTGGCAAACATTGCTGAATTGTGAGGCTTTAGTGAAGCATCGTGGGCAAAGAACCTTGCTCTACCCCCGACTAAATGGGCCAAAGTGGTAACGCTGTGCATGCCTTCTTTCATCCTCTGCCAAAGCTAACCTACTTCAACCCCATCTCCAGTCTACTTCACTTGCAATGGCAAACCCTTCGCGTACATTACACCAATTGGTGCCAACCATCTCCCCTGACCGCTCCCCTTCCCTCTCGTCCACGCAACAGGCAGTATTGGTTGTGGTACATCTGCCCATCACCGGCGCTACCGCTCCGGCCCTTCAAGATACTGCTATCCCCTGTGTTCTTTCTGGTGCTCGCGTTCTCGACTCGCGGCAACTGAAACCGACAAAAGAGGGTTCAGGCCCAGGTCGTCTTTCTCGTTTTACTTTTGAGGAGGACCTGGTGTTGTTGCAGGAGGTGGCTGCTTGCAAGGCGCATATCGCGGCTAATGGGGAGACGAGGGAATGCTTCGAACGTGCGGCGGTCTAGGAGAACGCAACGAGGAAGGTCGCTTAGCCTGTCATTTGGAAAGCGCTCCAGGGCCAATAAAAGATGCTCCAAAACCGTTTTGACCAATATGACCGCTTTCCAAAGATCTATGAATCCATGTAATGCTTCCCAAAATATCTCCGAGAGCTGTGTAATATGTTTCCGGGATAGAATCTCTACGAAAGTCCAGTGCTGTGGGATAGATAGTCGCTTCAATACTGCACAAGTTCCTAGCAGCCGAGTGCTACGGTAGGTGTTTCGCACTGTTTTGTACTTGTAATGTTCGCACATGACTACATCAAGAAGCCTTAGGATATAATGACGTGAGAAGCGGAAGTGAAGAAGGCACTGGTCATCCCCCATGCTTTCAAATACGTCCTTGAATGAAGTAGTCGCGATTAGAAGTCCTCGTTGTATGTACCAGTTGTTGTTACGTCTGTATACGAAATGCTTCAAATAAGCACGTGAAATTAGAGTGGTGTAGACAGGCTCTACAGCGCGACGGATGATAAGGAAAGTGAGTACTGTCCTCCAGAAACGCATTCGAAGAGCACCAAGGGTCCTGTTTCCCCCCTTTTTGGGACGTTTTTCCGCGGTCTGGCCATGCTAGTTAGAGTTACAAGGATGCTGCTGGTAAAAGAAATAGATGGTGGCGTTCAGGGGTTGGGAGTAGTTGCGATGTGTGTGGGACAAAAACCACTACCGAAAACTAGAGGAGTCGAACACGTGTCCACGAGGGCAACCTCAAGCGCGAGCGATGGGCGCGTGACAACACAGTGGACAACTCACAGCCAAGTGGCAGATGTGGGCAACGAGCGAGCTGGCACGCGACTGTAAGCTAGCTTACAGTATCCCCTCGACACCCTTAGGTGTTCCATCGGTGCATCTGTAATGGCACCGGTGCCCAGCCCGGCTCCTGACAGTAATGGCAAGCACTAGGAAGCATTACAGTCAGGGCCTCTCCCTACTTAATAGCCGGCGGGCTTCACCTGCTGGCCGATCACTAAAG
>JAUBNZ010000071.1:0-27829 GCA_032355485.1 Bonnemaisonia californica
TTAAAATTGGCACGTTTGACACCATTCCTCATCACTGCTGAAAACATATTCGCTCGATGCCCCGGGGTCTTGAGTGCCATAATCTTGTCTCGGTTCCTCCACCACAAGCCAACTTTTCCGTACCGGGCTTTCTCATTCCCTTTAAAGTACTCAGGAAATTTGCGCAAGGTTCTAGTCTGAATGTGTCTTTCTCCATTGATTTGAGCATCATCAACCATCCATTTGATCACCTGGTATCGCACAGATAGTGTTACAACATGTACTTTTCTTTTTGGCAGGGATGAGGTGGATGAAGATGGAGCGGCATCTGGCACTGGGGGGGTCGAACTGTCGGGGGCGGTAGCAGGAAGCACTCTTGTTGTGCGTTGGGATAGGGCACGGGCCATAGCTCGTTCGATAGGACCGTTTGATGGCATCTTCAGATCGGAGAAATGGTCGATTCCGTCGAAACAGAAACGTGATGATCGCAGATCACCTGCTGGGTCAGTGGGTGTGGATGTAATCTCAATTTTCTGAGGTATGAAATCTCGGAGCTCATCATCGCATTCTCTATTTAGATTAGTCTAATTTAATTAGTAACCTAATGTAATTAGGTCACCTAATTTAATTCCAGTGATCGGTGTACAGGTCAGGATAACTTACTACCAAAATTGTACAGTGGAAAATGATGACATTATGTCTGTCGTTCGTTATTTATTATCTCATCACTCCAATTTATTTTAATGGAACGGTTCCAGCATAGCGTTCCCCTGTGTCTTCATCATTGTAAAAACATTACCAACTAGAACCGATATTCACGATATATTCTGCTCGAAACGCCCGAAACGGTTCTAGAAATAATCTATAGTAGTCTACGCCTTCGAATAAATAAACAGATAAGTAAACCATTTCCCAAACGCTACAATCTCCAAAAACATCAACTCAAATGGTACTGTATTTATTGAGCTACGGCTATTTTGCGGATGCACTCACTCTATGTGTTTGACTTTATAAGGATACCTGTTTACTCAGCATTCATGACCTAAGCGATGTAGCCTACTATTCAGAGCACAGTCTTTGTGCGCGCGTGTACTAGATCAATCACGAGGAACGATGGTGCGTGGGCCAACCGGTCTATCGAGAGGGAAGAACAGCACGGAGTAGTGGTCGATGTCTCCGACACCCTGTGAGAGGCCGTGCGTGGTGCGGTCGACATGAGCCACGATTTCGACGCCCATGGCATGGATGGGCGATCGCACAACTTCCGGGTGACCGTTGGGGCCGAGGCGTTCGAAGCCAGTTTCTGGGTCATACATACGTAGTTAGGAGGAGGAGGTGGGGATGGAAGTGCCGTCTGGGGAGGGGTAATGGCGCAGGGTGGTGTCCTGAATGCCCACGACGTCGCGCTGGAAGCAGAACGTCTCGCGGGTCAAGGAGCCCTCGCCGGAGCGCGTAGGGTTGAAGTTCAGACGGGTGCTGAGTCTTGCGGATGTGGCCGAAGTGTATTTGAGGCGGTTGGGCTCACTGCTCATGCCGGTGCTGAACGAGGTGTCAAACGGTGCAAGGGGGGATGCATGGTTGGCGACCTGCGCACGGTGGGTAGGTGTGGGTGGAATAGGAATTGGAAAGTATGTTAGGGTATTCGAATCTTGTTGAAGCTGAACCAAAGAAGTAGTATGAGGAAATAGACAGGCTTTCAACGACCTACTTCAAAAATGAGCGGTGTATTGACTCCAAAAGGGACCCAGATGAGCCATGCAGTGAGCAAGAGGTCAGGCCTGGGGAGATTGTGCAGCGACAGGGAGACTTCCAGTCCGTTTGTACCGGGGACGGCTGGCAACATGCCGGTTGTGTCACTGTTGTCGCCAAACTGTGTGACGTCCACGAATGACGGGACGCCACAGGAGTCGCCGCGACGCGCCCGTAGCGGTGCCTTTCCAAGGCAGATGCCGCGGATGCGCACCGAACGACGGGCTTCTGACGGGGTCAGGAGGAGGATGAGGGCTAGGAGAATTGGAAAGATAGGTGATGCCATGGTGGTTGAAGTGGATAGCTTATTGGTGGATGGTTGAGATGGCTGGGGTGGCCGAGATGGCTGGAGTAGCTCGGGGTGGTGGGCATATTTATAAAAGTTTCGGTGCTTTGCAGGTAGTGCCGTGGCATTGCAGCTTCTTAGGGGTGCATTGCTCGCGCGATGCAGGTGTGCACAGAGATGGGACGGATTATGGACGAGGCTGACGGACAGAGCGATGACTGTCGGTTGATATGTTATATGCCCTGTGCATGTGTTAATTTCTTTAATTTGCGTACTCCATCTCCTCGGCATCATCTAGAATATGATGCAGAGAAGATGATTCGTATCCCAGCGAGGCGATGGAAACGATGCTTGACGAAGACGAGGGATAGAAACGATACCTCCGCGTGCCTCGTACACGTGTGAATTGCGTGTATGATACGTGTACTCGAGCATGTATCAGCAATTAGTGCACGAGGGCCAATGGTGTTTTACCAAATCACGTTACCTCATACTGTAGATGGCGTTTGCGGCATTAAAATCATGAGGGTGCATGCTATGCTTACCTTATGTAGACCCGCTGTGCTGGCGATCGGTCGAACACGCGCGGTACATCTCACTTACTCGAAAGGAGCGGGTTGCCGCTTTTTTTTGAAAGCTACGAAAATGGAGCCATCTCCCAGGGAGATGCAGAAAAATGAGCGAGTAGGTAGCCATCTCGGGATGCCGCATTGCTTGCGAATCTAGTTTACTTTCTGGCACAGGTTGGTCTACTGCTTTATGTAGACTGATACCTGCTCCTCGCTGTCGGACGGGTGGCGTATCACTTACGCAATGCTGAGCTGCTCGTGAATCTTGTTTTGTATTGGAAAGGGTTGTCTACCGTATTACGAAAACATGATACTTACGTCTTGCTTCAGAGCCTACAAGAAAGAGGACCATATGATGTTATGTGTAAGTCCACGTGGTGAGCCTGTCGTGCAGTCCAGCATGTACAAGAAAGCGGGCCATTTGCGATCATACGCAATTGCATGTAAAATTAGCATTATAGAGAGAACGAGGTAGACAGGTATCGATCTACTGATGTATTTCGGAAAGAAGCCTGCCTCCATTTGGAAATCCTGGAGGCTTCAACAGCAATGGCAGAAGAGGTATCATATCCTCTCTATGCATTGTAACTGGCATCGTAGGCCATGCATCGCAGGCAACGAAGAAGAATGACGTAATTTTTTATCATGCCCCTGGCATAGATTGTTAAGAGACCATGTTTTCAGGAAGCAAATCCTTTATGTCAGCCGTATTGCTTGCCAATCGAGCACAGGTTGCCGCAAGGATCGAACAAAGGGTTTCATCCTTCTCGAAAACATTGCTGTCTTGCAAGGATCTCCGAAGAGTTCCTGTTCCTGTAAATCGGGAGACTAATTTTATGTAGCCAAAATTTCTTTTTTGTTCACGAGATGCACTCTGTCGGTATACGAAAAATACGGGCTCTGACTTTTTCTTCCTGAAGGGCAACAGTCTTTAAAACTTATGTTAAATTTACGGTTCATTTCTACCTCCAGCAGATAGTGATACAGCGACATGGCGACTCGGCGACAAGGGGCTGGCATTCTGAAAGGAAACAAAAAATAGAAAATCGGAACAACCCATATAAGGAAATAAAGAGAGAATACTGATAGGAAGTTTACAATCATAATTCTTGAACTTTCCAGGTGGCTGACGATGTAATTACAGCCGACAAACAAACAAAGTGTAGATACCCTCACCAATACTGGGGATCTGCATACAGCGTGCAGAAAAAGCTGATAGAAGACGCCTGTACAAAACATACTTCGCTTGTACGTATATTTAAAACTGATTTCACTCGCCACTGTAAACAAGACATTTTGCAAAAGAGAAGACTTTCCTTAGTCAGTTTCCTGCAATCAGTTCGTTTGCCCGAAATAATCGTCAGAAAGCACAAATTTTACAATCGCCCCATAAGCGCAAATCCAATTGGCGTCCATAATAATAATAAGGGTGTGGCAGTTGCAAGTCGGGTGTAGCTGTTGGTAACTCATGGAAATATCCAGAGAAGGTATGAAGTGTTTGTGATTCCAGGGTCTAATAATACGAAACCAAAGTTTAAATTCATATCTACTATGACAGCTTTCCGCATTCAACTAGGTAAAAGGAAAAATAGAGTTAGGATGTTAGCTGGTAGTCTATGCAAAGAAAAATTCAGATAGGGCACACTGCTCGAGTCTACCCTTCTCGGACTGAGGCGATGCCTTTAAGTTTTACCTTAATTATTCTGTAGCTACAGATGCAGCCAGAATATTCTACTGTCTACCAATGCCCAGTAGTCCTTTTAGAAGCGCTGTGCCCCGATCATACTCTAGCATAGAGCAGAAACGGGCTATGATTTCCCGCAGGCCCTATTCTCCGAACGAACTCTGCCGGATTGAACCTTTGCCAATGACACAAGCCTCAGCGGTCCTGTTCATGGAGGCTGGCTCGTGACAGTACAGTACAAGTACCATCCTGCTCGGGCGACATTCTCTGCACAACACATGAATTACAGTACACTTCCACTTTACTCTACACCTGCACAGTCAGTCGTACATTACGCCGATAACTTTCTTTCTCTTGGCTTGGGGTCACACTAGTCTCGTAATATTTCACATATTCCGAAAAGAGCAAGTTTCCGTAATTGGCTGTCACGTGGCAATGAGAAGCACGGATACTTTTTGGGAGGTATGACGGCATGAAATGAGATGAATTCAGAAGAGTAATTGTCAATGAGAAATACATTTAATTCTCGACAGAAGTTTTTCTCAAAAAAAGTTCTGGGTAAATAAAGGAAAAAAGGAATTTGGCAATGGGGAATATAGGTGTTCTTGGAGCTATTTGGAATATTGGAGAAAACAGGTGATTTGAGCGATCTGGCCAACCGGCCTCTGCGTGACGCCCGCTGCCCAGCCGGCGGGTAGCGGAAATCGCCTACTCTAATGCCAGTGAACCGTCTCTGGGGCCACGGGAAAAACCGGATCCGAACCGGATCATGCAGTGTTCGTAGCTGCAGAGATATGCAATATCCCCCATCGTTGAAAATAAATATGCAGCTCGGAAAAGTTTGGAATTGGGATTCGGGAAAACTGAATTTCAGATAATGATTTATTTCTGCGTTTTCGATTGTATCAGGAAAATTTGAAAATATGAAAAAAACGTTGCAGTCTCCCGAAAAATGTTCGGATTTAGAAACATTCGGATTTTCACGAATCTAGCATGAAAGAAACGCCGTTGTATTTGAAAAATGGAAAATTCAGCGAACGGACACTGGACACTTGGGGTAGAAGAGATGAATTTGAATGTCCGGATGAAAATGTGTCGCTAAATCCAATCGACTATCGCAACTGTAATAGGGTACACAATAGTGGCATTAGTGCATAATGTTATGGGAATTCGCGTTATGGCTCTCAGTGGGACATGAAAGGTTGCGCCATGTAGGGTGAGGGGGAGAATGTGTTCCAGTAGTTGCGCCACTCTAGGTAATTTGGGTTTTCAAAATGATTGTAACTAAAGTTCGGTTAAACAGTGTTGCCTCGAGGTGGGAATTCGAATTACTCGAATCGCGATAATGTAGGGCACGTGAAAGAACGGGGTTTCACGAGACTTCGAAGTCAATGATGTGTTGGAAATCGTCTTAAGAGAGACCCAAAATGGCACACCTGCTAGTGTGTGTCACATGAGGTAATTATTTTGCCCTTGTGCATAAATTAGGATACAGAAGAAAACCTGTTAATACATTTCTGGGTTCCAAACAGTGGCTTTTGCAGTAAAACTCCAAATGTTTTAATTTTCATGTCATAAAATTATGATAACCTGTGTAATGTTCTCCAGAGAAATTAGTGACGACCAAATTTCGAATAAAATAATTTGATTTTCAGGATAGAAAGATTTAAAAATCTGAGTTTCTGGTGTCGAGGTTGCATTTCATGTAGGTTAGAACTGGCTTTTGATGCGAGTTGAGAAGTAAATGTTCTCAAAGCTTTTTTGTGGGATATTGGATTGGAATTTACTTAGCTACTTGGCTTCTATATTCTCAAACGTTGCATTTGGGACAAGATATTTTTGCACTTTCGAATCTTCCATGGAGAAAGGGCTTAATTACTGGAATAAGTTGCAATGAGAACTGGAAGATATTGTGATACAATCTTGGGTGTCACTTCCGGGTAACCCGTCCGCTAAGGAAGATGGCCAGGCCACCTCTATACGTGGCACCCATAGCGTACCGGACGGCGTCCACGTGTGAGACCTTTCCAGCGAGGTAAGCGGAAGGTACTCCATGGCGTACTGTACGGTCACCTCCGACACCCTGTCCCGGAGTGGCAAGCGTGGATATTCCGGAATACGGTAGTACAATTTAGAAAGGAATTAAAAAATGATAGAATTAGAATAATTAGTACACTACTGAGGTCCGAAAGCCCCGAGCATACTTAACCAAGTTGCTCGCGGCCAACCCAAAAAATAAAGAGGTGAGCACCCGTTGGCCCTAAACTAGTCTACAAGCTACCGGCTCCCGCTCGGAATTCCATCACCATCCGGCCAAACTCGAGCACCCATTGAACTAGCCTCATCCCCGTGCTACCCCCTTTCCCTGGGAAAATCCCTCCCCCTCTCGCGGTTACTGACATTCTACATTCCGACCGGACTTTTTGTACGACAGATATGGTCATATTGAAAAGTGAACAGATTACACTTGAATATTTTGAGGTGAAAGTGCACCTTTGCCAGCAAAAGGCCTGGCACCCGATGAATGTTTAGCATAATCATCGCATTATCAGGAAAACCAGTTCATATTGAGGTGGGCAACGAGTGGTTTTCCGAACTTTTGTTTTCGGTGGCTCTTTTGAACATTATTTCAAAATGCGCAGGCAAGAAGATGATGTTATTTAAGGCCACTTAAAGGTGGAGTTGGTGGGAAGTTGTGTTTGGAGCTTTCAATACTTTCACGTCTCTTACATGAATGATAAAACAGTCCTGAAACTTTCTCGCCGAACAAATGGGTGGTCCTGTTCATTAGTTTTTGAACGATATAGTCTAGAAGAGAGAAGTGGAGCTCTGAATTCTGTCGGACATGGAGGGGATCTAGATCTTAACATACCGGAAGTTGCGAAGACGTTCCATTCTTTGTATATATTTACGGCGATGGATTGGGGCCGAGTTTGGAAGGCGAGATGGCTCGGGGGAATGGATGGATTTGTTGAAGTCTTGAAGGCCTATCAAAGATTTGCAATATTTGATGTTCGCAAGCTCCTGATAGTCAAGAAGGTAGCAATCGTTACCGGAGGTGTTCTTCTTATGGATCTTTTGGAGAAGTTTTTCGTAAGAAGTAGGCAGTAAGACGTGGATGCTTTGAAGTTCGAAGCTCTGGGCATATAGAAACTTGCGTTGCAATTCCAGATTGAGGCTCGTGAGAGGGTACTGCATATATTTGTCAATTTTGTCGTTCTGTTCTGCACCTTCCTGTCCTGGATGGAAAGACGTCAACCAACTTTAGCAGAGGTTATTTAAAAGTTGGGAAGGTACGAAGATGGTACATGGAATACTGAAGATATGGATAGTCAGACCGACGATAGTATTGATCGATTCCACAAGCGTGATGCCTGGCATATTGTGCATGAATTGAAAAATTCGAATTGCAAGCTCTGCAGAAAAGTATATTGCAGACCAGAAGCAGCAAGACTGGCAGAATGTTTTGGGAACTGAGAGGTGAATTACTGGTAAAAATGGCAGATTTTAACTATTTAGTTGAAAGCCTTATCAGAAAAGTGACAGTAGAGTTCAGTGGCTGGGTGTTTTTGACACTTTGGACATCTTCAGAATTGGAAAACATTTTGACCAGACTGGAAGGGTCTTTCGAGACAATCTCGACGAAATTGGGGCAAGTTCTCCTTCCCAAAGAGGGCATAACAAGTGTGAATTTTGATGTGGAAGAAGCGAGAAAATTAATACACAGCACTGGTGATGGAGGATTGAGTATGGTTGACAAGCGTATAATCCATCCACGAGGAAACTGGATACTGAAGAGTAGCGCGTAAAATTCCGAGAAAAGTAGAATGGAAGAGGGCGCGATCGCCCTTGAAGTGTAACTCCATATCAGATAACAGATCCGACTCCGACTCCAACACTGAATCCCAATCCCAATCCAACACGGAATCCCTATCCCAATCCAACACGGAGTCCCTATCCCAATCCAACACGGAATCCCTATCCCAATCCAACACGGAATCCCAGTCTAGTTCCTGAAGAAGGCGAGAATATTGCTTATCGTGTAATGTGCCGTTGCCTTGGAGAAGAACCAAGTGGCGGAGATGATGCTGGATATGGTGATAATCCTAAAATCCGAACACATCCAAAAGATGCGACGTTCAAGAAGTCCCCAATCTGGAATATGGAGATCCAAGTGATGGACCACGTGATGATGGTATAGGAAAAGGAGATGGGATTTAAAGCAAAGAAGAACCAAACAAAGGAAACGGGAAAGATTCAGACAAGGACCGTCGTCAGGAAGGGGATGATGATGAAATTTCCAAGAAACTGGCATTATCCTATAACCGGGAAAATATGAGACTTGTTGACCTATACTTTGGTGAAATTTTGAGCTGGAGCGTTGATCCGTACTTCCGAGATGTTTCCTACCTTTCAGTACGAAGGTCGAATGGCTGAGAGATATTTTAAAGACACGTGGTCACCATCTTCGGGGCGATGTTTCTCAATGCGAAGATGTACAACAGTACATATTGATTTGGACTATATTGTGGACAGTTGAGACTCGTAGTACTATTCTGCAAGAAATTATGGGTTCTGAACCTTACTTGGAAATTTATCCTGGACGATTCGTAAACGGAATATTGACATAGATTGACCTGTTGCGATTGATAATTCATGGGAAGAGCCGCAGAGAGAAATGTACAAGTTTGAAATGCATTTGTACAGACGTTCGGATTAATAGTGCATTTCGTGGGAAGCTGGATTGAAGAGTGCTGGGTGTTGGATACTTCTTCAAGCAATCAATTAATCCTGGAAGTATGGATCGAAGCGATGTTATGTTTCTCATCTCTCCCGTCGAATTGTGATCGATGAAGACGATGTAGATCAGATTGGATTGAAAGGATCAATTGAACAGATGAAATTGATAATTATTGTGAACAACACGATGGATTGGTCCTCCAAACCAGAAACTTGTGATATGATTGATTTCAAACCTCCCCTCCAGATATGGGCAATTATTAAGAGCTTCAAGAGTAACTCATATAGTCGGGAATTGCCTCTGGGTATTATTGATGACCTGATAGGAACGTGGCTACCATCTCCTCAGACAGGATCGTCTTCTAGATCTTCACCGAAAACATTGCGAAGGATGAAGAAGGTTGACAAGTTACGCGGGGTCATCAACGACTCCCCGCACGAAGCATTGAAGATGGCGCTGGGAAACATTGGAAATTGCGAAAGGGATTCGACCTGTATGTTTATAATTCAAAGACCACCAGTAACTGGGAAAACATCATGCATGATAGCTATGATTGGAGCGATTATTCCTCACAATATTATTGGGCATGTCGATAACGATCATGTAAATGTGCTGAATGGTCCTGGAGACGTGTTCACGAGATGCACGGAATCAGAAGCAGCCAGAATTCTTTTTTGTGCAAGATCAAATACAGTAGTGGATGTAATTTTACGTTGATTGTTGGAGAAATGAATCGATGATGGAAATGACGGGATAATGTATCCAGAGATGAAGAGGATAGAAGGGAGGGTTTTTTATTCTCGAGGCCTCTACGAATACGAAGTTGAATCCATGAAATTCCGTTATGAAGATAATCTTTCCCGAAAAGAACTTCCTCGACTCTCGATGCCAAGTGGGAAAGCGACGCTGGCCCATGCCCAAGAATGCGATGTTATGCTCACAACTTTGCCCAGTGCTGGTGGGGCTGAATTCAGAACACTTTCTTCTTCGTTTGATATTGTAATTGTTGACGAGGCTGCACAAATTAAGGAGCCCGATCTGTCGACAGGCCTAGTGCATTCACGAAAGGTTGGGGGAGGAAGAAAAGGTGGAATCCAACCAGACAAGTCTCCTTTACACGTTGTAAAATTCGGAGACCGGAACCGGTTGCCGCCCGTATGCCATTCCGAGAAATTAATACAGCAAACAGGGGATGGAAGGCTTAAGTTTGAGACAATTTAGGATTCAAACTTCGAACGTTTGGCGTCATCGAAGTGGTGCGATATACATATGCTCAATGTTCAATACCGTATGCATCCCACGGTGTCTGATGTTCACAGCAGTGTTTTCTATGAGAAGAAGGTGAGAGATGGATTAAGAGCGAATATATTTTTGACAGACTATAATTCGATCTGCCTTGATTTGCGGGGCATTACTGAAGGGTATTGTGCACCACTTACCTTCGTTGACACATGTGAAAGCCTATTGAAAGCGGAGAGCAACACTGGGAGTGGGAAGAGATTAGATGAACTAGAGGCGAGAATGGTGGAAAAATTTATTGGGCAGCTGGTGAGCATACCTGATGCGAGCTCTAAGCTGAAGAATGAAATAGCAGTGATTGCGCCGTAAAAGGCACAAGTTACAGAGATTAATATTGTGCTTCGGAGAGCCGACGGGCCACTTGGAGGCTACGAATTTAGACGAATTGTGAACATTTCAGTGTGCACGATTGATTCGATGCTGGGTCAGGACCGAGGGGTAATTATTGTAACTTGCACACTCAGCAATCGGGGACACTAGATAGGATTCCTCGATTAGGGGAGGCGGCTGAATGTTGGTATGAGCAGGGCTCCGAAGTTGCTCATTATTATTGGGGATGGTGAAAGTGTTGCTTATGGGAAGGCACAGTCAAGCGGTCGAGGGTGCTTCCGAGAGTACTACAACTACTGCCGGAACAGGGAGAACGGAGCCGTTTTGTGGAAGGTCGGTCGACATGGACCCGAAATAGTGAGAAAGTAGGAAAGAGGAGGAAAGAGAGTAGGCTTCGTGAGAAATATTACTTGAGAAGTTGCCTATGAGGCATGAATAATTCCCAGTGTTTGTGGACGTATCGCAGGAAATATTAGTAGTAGAAAACAGATTAAGGATGCTTATCCTTCAGGGTGGATAAATCTTCTGACCGGAAGGGGAAACGAATATTGGTTGTTCGAAGAAATCTTCCCTACCTTGCACGAAAAATTGTGACGGAGGAAACGATGGAAGTTATCCCGGTACAGAAAACAATGAATTAAAATGATTTGACTTTTTCAAGTTTTTGCGATTTGAAAATAGGAGTGATCCCCTCCTCGCATGAAAAGCAACTGCAGCTCCGAACATATGAGTGCTGAACCGAACCTTTAGGCACACATAAGCTTACACTTGAATGCAACCATGAAATAAATTTGAGAACGATGTTCTTGGATGAAGGGCAGCAAAAACGTGGGTAACTGGTTTTCAAATGTATGACATCATGAGAAGCATGAAATTGTTTACATGGTCTGGGACGTGAAGAGATCTTTCGAAGAATTGTTTTTTAGCAGGGCAGCGAACGAAAACTCAGAGGTGTATATTTGTAGGGAAACTGCGCATTCTCCATCGAATGGGGATCACACGTAGTCCCTGATCCCATAATTGCACTGCTAATAGGGTCTTTTTAACTGCTACGTCCGTAAAAATCTCAATTTTTTCATTCCAACCTGCACACGCGCACCCGTCACCCATCTGTCGGGCGGATCTTCAATGCCTTCTTGATTACATGGAAGTGTTTTCCCGTGTCTGTAGCGGAGGAGATGGGTGCGGCTTTGACGAACGGGTATTCCGTACTGGTAATTTGAAGATTCGTGGAGTCCTTTCATCCTTGTTTCCGAGGCTTCTTGACCACCTGGCTCACATGCTTCCTACGTAATGCAACAGGGAATTTTACAGTCTGTGTATTTATCAAGAACAGTTGTAAGAGTTGGTTGCAGACTTCGCGCTGGTGGGAGACGGGACCGGAAGAGATCCTCTCCTTTTTAACATTTCCGTCGGTACACACATGCCACTTTTGAATGTACCTACCGGCAGCCCACTTGCATCTGAATCCATGAACTCACATCACCAACCCGCCGTCACCTAGAATCCAACATACCATAACTGCTTGAGCGAATTCACATATCCTCAATGTCACCGCAGATTTCGGTGACCATGTTGTTCTCCTTGCATTAGGCCGCGGCAGAGATTCACATCCGTAGTCAAGCTCCAATTCCTCATTCCTTCTGTGAAAATGTGTATCTTCGCAAACGAAACGTAGCAATGAGTTTTTTCCGCTTTTCCTGATGGGAGTTGTATGGCTTATACCATCATTGTTATTTCGAGAGTGCTTTGTTAGTCAGTCGATGGGCGTCCGAAATGGTGTGAGCCGCCGTGTTCCGTTTGGCCGCAGAATTTGCCAGTTCCGTTTTCAAAGAACAATTATAACTTAAATTGCATTTATATCCCTCTTCCATTCTTTCCACGTTCTGAGAGCACTCCAATTTTGAAGCAAAGTATACATGACGTACGACAGTGATGTGTTATGGTGGAAGGAGGGATAAGCGATTCCTGATACAATACTGTTATAAGATCCGGCATCGCAGCAGCCCAACAAGATCAGTCCAATTTTGATTTCCTCCCATCTAGAGATTGGTAATTGGATACCTTTGGAAAATGTTTGGTACGAGTGGCTTCGATCTACCTTTAAAAATATCTGGATCCGATCCTCTGCAGGGTGATTATCTTCAGTGTAACTTCGAAGGGATAGGAACGCACAGAAGCTTTAGGATGGAACTTTGAAGTTCTTTAAACCAGCGGATTGACCGGTACGGCTACTCATTGGGCTAGTTCATAAGTACAGAAACGACGCGATTTCATTGGAATGCATGCCAAAATAACAATTCTCCAGCCAGGAGAAAAAACTACGTAACATGTGGCTGAACTCCAAAAGTTCTTCCTTCACAAGGGTACCTTAAATGTTTATCTTCAATTAACAGAAAGGTATGTGACCTGGCGTGAAGGGAGATTAATTTCAGGAAGCTGTGCGGATTCAATTGTGGTTCAGTCATACAGCAAATTTAGTCCGGCGTTTTAAAACTTTCATAATATTCGGAATATAGTTATTTTTCAATTCCCAAGTAGAAGTCTATACGATCTCCATGCGGAAATATATTTTCTGTGTGACAGGCCAGCGTGTAACCTCTACTGAAATCGCGACGTTATGCGAAGTAACTCATACAATGATGCTAATTGAACTTTAATTCAATATCCAGTGGAGTTAGTATCTTCAATGGAGACGCCATCTGGTGATCCGAATTTGCAGGTTGAAATACGATTTTATTTCGATTATATTACAACTGAGTAAATGGTAAATGTCTGATGTACTAGACTTACATAGATTTTTCTGCTGCGATATTCATTAGTCTGTAACCAAAAGTCGAGATTTCACGACTGCTTATATAGGTCAATGGGGGGAGGGGATAACGCGTAATAGTTCTCTTGTACCCGGCGGCTGATACGTGAATATTTGAAGATGGTCATTGTCGAAGGACTTTTTCGCAATTCTTTCCTTGCTACTACGATATTTCACGGAGCAGATCTGCACTGCTCCAAGATCAATCCTTACGTGTAGCTGGGGGATCCTAATCATGTATTTATTCTGAGTTGCTTGAAAGTAACAAGACAAGAAAATCTTGCATTAAAATTCTCATCATGATTTTAACATCCAAATATGTCCATCAAATGAAAATCCCCTCGAGGAACGAGTTGGGATTGTAATTTAACATTTCTATGGCGTAAGACAGCTGGTAACTATGTGAGGGCCGCTCAGAAAAGCAGAAGGAAATTTTTAGGGTTGATTTCTCAGCAACTAGTTTGCTGGGAAAGGGAGCTCCATGCTCTGAGATGGCGAGAGGATGCAGTTTGCCTCGATTGACGTAAGTCTTGGATTACCACGGGTTATGAATGGTGGCGCGGTATTCTTTGCAAGAGGGGTTTACCCCTCAAAGCAATGCTGCTGGGTACGGCAACTACCTCGGTCAATCTCTCACGGTGAATGGGGCTGTTCAGCCCTTTCCCGAGGAGTAGGGGTTCGGATCCCTTTAGGTGTAAGAGGTGCCGAGGGCTTTATTGAAATTCCGGGTTAGCGTGAATGCCCGCAATGCGCCCTGCACTTATAAGAAATACTGGATATCTGTGGTGGTAATTAATTGTTGAAGAGAGTGTGTTGATCGCTTTAGTAGCTTCGGTGAACGAGTGTTATTGTACATGTTACCTGGGTTACTCGATATCTTGGGATATACGCAGAAATAGATACAAAAGTCGAAGCGGAGGGGGCGCATTAACAAGTCCCTAGTGTCCCTCGCCATATGTGTCGGCATAGAAGTTCCATTACACGTTCTGGCCGATTCCATTCTCAGAGATGTTTTTCGATGGTTAGTTGGTGTTGGGCATTTGACAAATTTTGCATCCTGCTATAGACGAGACGTATAAAAAGTTGAATCGGTATTATCAGATTATTAGTAAGCCTGGTGCAGACCATTACAGAAGTGCGATAAGACTTGGCAGGTAGGAGGACCCCCTGTAAAAGGGGCCCCGGTTCTTTCGCCTTAGCGGAAGAATTTGTGTTTCACATCTTGGCGCACAAACTATTAACCGCACAACCGCTATTTCGGTCATATTAATTTGTTTTTTACTTGGCCTGGTCCCGATCTCGTATGTAAATCAAAACAGTGTCTGAGCAGGTTCGTTAAGCCTGTGGACCGACGAAATAGCAGCCAGGGTATTGGCCGTACCTGTCAATACTAACAACGGCTCGGTTCTATGCGCAACCGATGGTGTAACAGATGAAAAAACCCGTCGCGAGGAGATATTTTAGATGCCATGGAGCCTATATTACAATGCATGTTGTCTGCGTGCGGACGGTAAACTGCACAAAACCCAAACCACAAAACTTTTTAAAATCCCAAAATATTCATACGAGAACACGATACTCCTACCGGGTAAAGCCGGAGGTGACATTAATTAAGGGCCCTTCGGGTCCCCGATTATTGGTATTTCGGGGGTAAAACTAATTGGGACCGAACGGGTCCCACATGATTGATATGGCCCGACTGCGAGTTACAGTCTGGGGCAGACTACACTACCCTCAGGTAATGTGGTATGCCCCCAGAGCACCACACATTAAATTCCTGGGGGTCTTAGGTCAGGATGGAGACCTAGGGCCCTCATCCCGCCGAGAAGCCACGTTCCTCCTGTTCCTAGGATTCGTAAGTAGGGTGAACCGTAGGCGCCAAGGACCTTATTGAAAATTTGTGTTAGGAATGATTGCATGCCGTGCGCCTCTCGCCAGAAACCAAGAGCTTCTGTCCCTCGAGATTCGGCCAGGCGTCTACCCGGATGTTTATCGGGAATTATAATATAAACTAGAGTTGCCAGTTGGACCAGTAACAGAATTATTTCCGAAGGCAGAAAGTATATTAACGTGTAAACTCTATCATGATAGGGTCTTTGTAGGGGCGGTTAACATGAATAAGAACTCACAGAATTAGCGGCTGGCCTTTTCTACATGGAACCAGGTGCCCTAAGACCTGCAATTCTATAAAGTTGTAGGATGGATCAGAAGCGCGCCCAGCTCGCTGGGTGGGTATAGATTAGTGCATTGACCATTACAAGGATCCTCATGCATTGGCGTGAGGATTGGCCGACCAACCTATTGAGGTGGCATGGTAGTCGTGGAAGAGTCCTCCCGCAGAAATTCCATGTGTATGCGTGACGACAGTTCAAGATCTGAAGTGGAGACTGGTTGAATTTCCTCCACCTCTTAAAAGGGATTTTTTCTGCTAATAATGAACTCATGGCCGATGGAACCCAATCATTGGTTCGGGGAGGAGGGGATGGGCATTTTGTGTCCAGATAGCATTTTGGCCAGGGAGAAGAACATACTTGGATGAACCAGAATTCAGCGAGCGAAGAGATTGTCGTTATCAATTAACCTAAGGGGAAAACCGCCGAGTGGCTAGCAATAACCCGAAGCCTTGTCCGGAGATATTGATGAACGGAGAGTTTCCAACATTCGTTAAAATCTGGGCAAAGGTGGGGAGGGAAGTAGCGATTCGGAGTATAAACCAAGGTAATGAGATGGATAAAGACGAAAGACGTAAAGGTGATGTTTGTCTAGGCGCTGGTACACATACTCGGGGGCGGGGAGGGTCCCTACGGGTCCTAACCATGTCATAAGAGTGTAACATACAGCACTTGGAGGACAGCCCACTCGTTTGGAAACGAGAGACCAAAATAACTAGGGAGTTCAGAAAGAAACTCTCAAACGGCGCAATTCTCCTTTCGATGCCGAAGAGAGCCCTATGGGCGGTCATCGGGAGTGTTTCGCATCATGATCACGAAGCTTTGGGAGGAGGGTACCACCTATAACGATCTACTGGTAAGATCGAACCGCCACTCCTCAAAATGCCTAAGGCCACACGCGATATCCCAGCGGGAGGGGGCAATCCTTTATCAAACGATTTCCCTATCAATTCTTCAACGAACGCAAATCCAAACTTGAACAATGGCCCGCATGAACACATCCAACTCTCGAACTTGACGAATCGAACAATATCCGACTCTCTCAAGTAACTCCACCTACAGTTCATCCTTATAGTGAGTAATCGCCCCAAAACTCTTCAAGCCATATGCATCTTAAACACACACTTGCTTGAACCCATCATCCACCGGTCGCGCTTGAAATAGTCAAGGCCGAACCGGCGGTCCAAAGCCTGCGCCCAAACCTATCTCATCGAAAGAAGCCTATAGGCATGCTGTCGAAGGCACTTGAACGATTTTCGAGCGGCAGCCGGAACAAGCGGGATATGCCGAATCATAATTTTTCCGCACACAAACGAAACATCAAAATAGCGAAAACTGTGGCCGGGCGTAAACGCCCATCCAGAATCCACGCCGTGGAGAATTATTAATGAGGCATTCTGCCTACACTATCATTCGGGCTTGGGACTGCGGAACACGAATTGGCGACCAACCCATTATTGAATTGGTCAGCTGGGACGGGTTGGAAAGACGCGTCAGCGGCGGTCGGAGGACCGAGCCAGAAGCTTATGTACCAGCCCCCGCCTGCTGGCAAGTCGACCTTAGCAGCCAAAAATTAACCGGCGACCAAAGTAAACAAGTGCCTCTTTTGTGTAAACGTTTTTCGCCGCTGGCCCCACATATTGAGCAACTGCCTACAATAGGCATTAATAAAGGAGATCGCATATTTCCATATGTTACTATATCCATACCTAGCGTTTATTGCTGTGAAAAGCTGAATTCACCTACAATGTCCCGAACTTCACGGTACACATGCCACCTATATGTGGACGTGTATGAAGATATATGATCCAATCATTCCTTACAGCAGATAGTATTACAGGAGACAACGTAGGGAAACCGTAAGTAGGTTACTAGCAGGTGAATATTTATATTAGCAAGGGTATCTGGCCCATGCCAAACCCTATTCCAAGCGTGGTCTGCTTACTCGAACAACTTTACAGTGTACAGTACAGTATTTTTGCACATGTATTCTCGAGACAAACTTTTCCTATGTGTAGAACTTTATGCATGCCTTTTCGTTAGACAGAGGAGGTGACACACGTCTTTTCGCTCGTCTCAACTGCAGACATGACCTTACCGTGCCGGCAACATGCAGCCGAGAAAAATCCGCAACGGAGTGTACGGTGGTATTCTTTACGTACAATAGTACACACACGAAACACAGGTGAATCATCCGCATTCCTTTTCCAAACTACACTGTGGTATCAATTGCACATGTGTTCTCGAGACGGCTTTTATCTCTATCAGGAAAGGTACGCATTGCTTTTCTTGAGAAATACCATATCTTACACGTGTGCTTGCCCTTCTAAGTTGCAGAATGTACATTAAATTGCATGCACTATGCCCAGTAGCGCATGATTGTGTTTTTTTACAAATGAACACCCTTCCTATACTCGCATTGCTGTTCGAAACCCCGCGCTTCCGATTCTGAGTTGCTGATTGTACCTTAGCGGGTACTCCCGAGTGGAAACCCCTTCATTGCTGTGCTACTTACCAATTAACATCCCTGCATTGCTTTTGGTGATACGTAGAACTCCGTGCACATGTGCACTGCTGACTCCGTATTATAGTGCACTGCGCCCATGATTTCACGGGAGTTCTCGGGAGAGCCTATATGTATCGCTATGCATCGTTGAGTTGCTTTTCGTGAGAGATACAGATCATCCACCGTTGAGGTGTCTCACGCGGACCGACAGGTCCGTTAGTCAATAGGTTTTGTTCCGTGCAATTTATCTAGGTATAACTTTTGCGATGCATGTGAAAATGGTGCGTTGATCTTCCTACATTTCATACTTCGCAACAAATCTCGCATCTGGGCTCTATGAAATCGTGGGCAGAAAATCGTTCCTGCATGGTGGGTATTCCAGCCACCCTCTGACTCTGCGTCACCAATTGCTTTCGTTTGGAAGTCGTTTCTCATCTCTACCTTTAATTCAATCATGCCACTGAGACCTTCTTCTGTTACTATTAATTAATGCGGAGCGGAGGGACCAGTACATTTGATAAACTCCTTCCATTTTTCTTCAGGTACTCTTTCTTCTGGCCTTTGAATCTTACGTTTTCGCCCAACGGGAAATGCGCAGAGGAGAGTTCGGACAATTACGGTTGTCAACCCGCCCACCATACAATACGAAGCGAATATCGGGGATTGTGTTGAGAATTTCCGAACACACAATGACATATCCGATGATGATGATTATATTGAGATCCCACCGCAGAAGAAATTCACGGAAACAGACCGCGTGAATTTAGATCAATTATCTCTCCATAACTACCCCGTTGGCAGGGTGAAGTCATATCAGATGAATGTTCCGTTCATCCGAAGAAGATAGCCTGCGAATCCTGATTCAAGTCGATACAGAACAGATATTCGGAAGACGCACATTCAACAGTTCCGATATGCTCTTCGACAGTGCAAAGATGCCCAGAAATGTATTGACGAAACTCCTCGAGTATGCTCCCAGTCTTCATCGTCCATCAAGCTATTGACTTCCGCGCATACAACATACGGGAGACGAGAATTTGGCATTAGGACGGCTCACGTTTCGAGTGATTCTGACATGTTCATTTAATTAATTGCAATTATCTGGCAGAAATGTAACAAGCCAGTGAAAGTGATCTGTGTAACCGCTAGTCTTGACGAAAACAATATCTCGTTCAACTGAACCCGTGAGGCCAAAACGTCTCTGAGTCAGACAAGGAAATGTTTTCTCTCTAGTACATCGAAACATTAATCTCTTCAATCTTGTTCATGGGGCTCCCACTGTAACAGTTGAAGATTGGCATTGCCTTCATCCCGGATGCGGTACTCTGAATAGATATATCGGTGTTTCCGAAGCTATAATCCCTGCTACGAAGAAATCTGCGTAAAAGAGCGAACTATTCTATAGGTGGGTTCAAATGGTCTTTCTAAAAAGCATTCCTTTCGGGATGCCTACTTCGATACAAGCTTTTTGGCTCGTTCAAATGGACAGAGAATCTACTCCCATCCCCTTCGCCGGGAAAGAAGTGAGCAACGCTGGAGTAGAACAAGGGCAAATGATGTTTTCCGAACGTTCCTCATGACCATTGATGTCAACAGTAACACCATTGCTCAGACAATGTTCTGCTGTAATACTTTTGAGAACAGCGTCTCTCCAAGGGAGGCTAAAATCTTGGGCGTCCCCGATAAAAATACGAAAAAAGCCAATAGATTCGATGCATTCGTCGTATGCGGTACTGCAGCAGGTATTCTAGTTACCCTACCTAACGACATCCGAAGCTCTGTCACGATACCTGCCGCAGGAAGATGTTTCATGCCACGCCAGTACTTGATCAAGGCAGCTCCTTTCCAATTGAACCTCAAGAAATTATTGCAATCGTCCCACCACTGCATTAGATCAATTTCTTTCGAAAATCAGAATTCAGAGGTTAGCATAGAACCCCTCAGGTTCTACATTGAGGTCACAAACATTTACAGGAGAGGAGAGGAGGAAACGGACTCCTGGAAGGGGTGGATTCCGAACTATCATTGTTTCTGCCCCAGAATTTATACACCGTCGCAGCCGGATCTCAAGTTGGCGCAAACTAATCAAGAAGAATTATGCATTTCTGGCTTCGAGAGATCAGTTGTTCCCGGTAGTATGAGTTCTTTAGGTCTACCTCTGCTGCTCCACATATTGAGACGAACTCCACCGGACATTTCATGCACTGTAAACTCAAACAAGTATAATTGCAACCCGAACACTACAACGGCACGAGTGACTCAAGTTCCTCTTCCAGATCGGGAGGATCTCGACAGCACCGTTCCAATGACAATGGATCTCTTCCCCGAAGAGTCTGAAAGTAGCATTGCCAACGCAGAATCTTCAGAACAAACCATTGCAGTGCACCTCAGAATACATGAGACCAAATCTGAACTCCTTCGAAGCAGACAATTCGCTGAATCACTACTAGATCTAGTGGAACATATGCTCACACACTCCGGTTTCCAGTTCTACGTCCCCAAGAAAAGGTTCTTATCCAATGAAAATGTCGAAAATCGAATACTCCTAGACCAAGAGAAACCTGACAAAGAAAAGTTCCAGTGTTCTCATTCTTGATGTCAAATTCCTTCTCCTACCACTTCATGATTTCCAAGTGGATGCTAAATTTCGCAGACTGCCGACATCATGAAACGACTTCTGTCGTCAGCAATACACCTGCTCCAAGGTCTATTCGATCACTTTATTCTGCATGCACTCTTGTTTTCTGCTCACCATTTTCCTCAGGTTTTGAAACAAATCCTATTAAATTTTGTTTCTGCCGTGAACATATTCAATCGGCTTCCCCACATATTTTTCGTGGAATTGCGGGTGCAGCTGCTGTGGTGTCTGATGAGCACTTGAAAACTGCATCTGCTTTTCAAGATATTCGAAAGATTTTCTTTTGTAGATTCTAGATCATACGCAAAGCACTTCGGCCACTTCTATATTACGCCATTAGGAGATGCATAGAACGAAGATGCGACAAATAGAATCTTATCCCTTGGAAGAACAGCGTAAAGACTACTGATTAACTCCGAGGTTGTGCGAAGCCACAATTGCTCAAAGAATTATGTCGCCTCAGATTACCATTCCCCAGGTTTACTAAGAATGTAGTGTCATTGTGATAATCCTAAAATGATCGGGTTCATCGTAATGGCTCGTAAGGAGTCCACTTGGATGGCCCTTTCCAGCGTTGTAATTCATTTTCGGGCTCCTCCAAGAACATGATGTTATGAAAACGCATGTAAAATATTCATATCAGCTTTATTCCGTGTTCCCTGGTTGCTTCATGCTACTCGTAAGGTGTTGGATTGCTTTCATTACAAATCCCACAAGTGCCCGTCATTCTTCGATCCTGAATTCTAGACCTCACTAGATTCTCATCACACATCAAATGCGGAATCTTTCAATGACCGCATCTCGCGCGCACCTCATAACATGAGATGTGTCCAGGACAAAACATTGGTCCCCTTCCTTCAATTTCGTCTAGATCTTCTCAATCTCTCCGTTCTATTCGAAGAAACATAATACAAATAAGATCTTGAAGACGAATAACTTCCTCTAGTCCTCCGCAGTATTTACTCTTGCCACTAGAAATTCTGCAACGGTACAACTTCGAAACGTCAAACGCCCCCTTCAGAAGCCACCAGTGACAGCGGTGATTTAGTGCTACCCGACGGACTTCTGCATGCCGCAGAGGTCCTCTCCTCAAATGTATTCCAGAATGAATCACAGTTAAAGCTTTTTTCAACATCACTTTCCTTCTTCAAGGTCTCGTCTAGTTGTCTTATCGAGCCTACACGCGTATTTTTTTACAGGGAATCATACTAACGCCTTCCAGTGTTACCTTAACAGAAGTGATACACCCTCTATTAGAATTCATCCACAATGGAACGAAATCAGAGGACAAAGTTTCGTTCATCCTTCTGAACCGCAACAGTTATCATGAATGCATACTAAACACACCATACACTTGCTCGTAATTCTTTCGGGATCCTGAGCATCATGGTCATGCTTCCACTTGCGCTCTTCTCCGTATCCACTAAACATTGGACTTGAGTTAGTTCCAATATTTGCAACAACAACACTAACGTCGGGAGGAACAATACGGAACGGCTTCTTCCCATTTCTTCCGTGCACGTCAAGTTCTACGATTCCGCAGTTCTCTCCACGTAATTATTGGTTAAGGTCCCTCTGCTTATTTTGAACGAACTCATTCAGATCGACAGTTTCTATCTTTTCCTCAATTGGCTTCGACATTTCAATGGTCATTTCACGGTCCTTCACTTTCAAACTTTCACAGAATGCTTGAAAAATCGGCTTGAGGATAGGCTCTTTCTCATAATAAGCAGTTAGTATCCACTGTCCCCTCAAACACCCTTCCACGCTCTTCAACCACTTCTTAAGTTGTATGGAGAGTTCATAAAGTGTTTCAATTCTCCCTTCCAAGGATAACTGCAGACGCAGCCCATAGGGAGGGAAATGAGAATAGAAAACTTGATTTGGAATCGCTCTTGAACCATCAAATTGTCGTATGTTCTGCCAAACATTTTTAAAGAACGCACTGTACAACCACTGGACGTCCTTTCTGTTAAGAGTTGTACTGTTCTTTGCAATATTCCGATCAATGACCAGGAAATTGTTTCCATCTCGAGAAATGTCAATTTCAGTACCTGGGTACCTGCCCTGGATGGCGAATCCCAAATTCCATTCTTGTTCCGTACTAATTCATTCCTTTTCTTCCGAGTACTTCGTTGGAGATTTATTGCAGAGAACCCAGCTAATCCACTTGCTAAATCACTGGTAGCTTCAACACAATCCTCATCATGAAAATTAATTGTGGAAGAGTGAAATACCTGTGTTTCCGTCAGAATTGATAGTAATGAAGTAGGATCAGACGATATCAGGGAGGGGGCCCTAAAGGCGTTTCATTTGATATGGGTTTGCAACGGAAAGGCGCTGGCGCTTAGCAGGGTTTTAGAAAAGGGGAGCGAATGCCTCAGGATACTCCGGCAATAAGTGCGCAGAATATTTGGTCATTCATGACATGCTATAAAATGATGGGGTGCTGCCATAATATACTACAGTAAAATGATTGCGTGCTGACATAATATACTACAGTATGTGCTCTTAAATATACACCACCAGCCGCATGATACGTATAGTAACCCGCCAAGCGTTTTTCCTCTCAGTAACTCACGTAGGCCGGACATTCTTCCACACATTAGCATATGAGGTACTATTGTAATTTATAATATTTTACTGTACTGCATAATGCAGTATGAATTTTGTTACTGCATAAGTTGCGTTTGTATGGAGATTACGTAAGGTAAAGGGGTCACAACTGCTTATTTATTCATCACGCGATGACGAATGCTTCATGATGAGGCATAAATCACGTAGTATAATTGTGCATGGAACTCAGAGGGATCGCCTTTCGAAAGCTTCTGCACAATGGTACTGCACTGTACTATGAGAGCAGTGTATAATAGAATTTCGCGACCTTATTCATAAATGTAATTCATTTCGATGTGACTCTGAATCATATCACACACGCGTACGTATATGCAATACCGTACAAAATTAATGCACGAGACCACAAATTTAGAAGTGCGGCGCTCACTCACAAACTGTGTCCGTAAACACAGTCCTTCGTGGAATGCATGCCTGTCTGCATCCATGGAAGTATGGATTTATGGGGATTGCATTTGGGGCTACCCTCGAATTCCACGCATCGTTACTTCAGCACTCATTTTAGGATGATATATGCTAGTGTAGTGGTCTTTTTACATAGTACGTAGCAGCATGCGAACCTCTCACAGTACTAGAGTGAGTTTTGCATTACTAGGATTTGTTTTGTTATACGGATTGAAACAGTTTCTGAGTAGACACTTGACATTCATCCCTATCAATATCGGTCGTCAATTCAATGCAATTCCATTTTTATACTTGGTATTACGGTACATATATCAGGTACTAAATGGATTGTAAATATTGACCTCTGGCCAGATCGTCCAGGGAGCAGAGTCCAGGGATTCTGAGCCATTATCGCCCCACCACAGGGACACAGTCCGCATAGAAGTCAAGAATCTTGACTCAAGACACTCGTTGCATTCCAAAAACAGTTCTAATTCTGTAAATTCTGTTGTATAAATGGGCGCCATTTGCGTCGTATAATAATACTTATTCAACTTTGAAATTGGCGTACGCTTGCATTGTGCACCTTGGAATAAACTTTAGGTCCCCCGAAAGTCTGGAAACTGAGACAATCGAACCTCTATCTCTGTCAAGAACCGCATACTGGGCAAAGAGCCTTAATGGCTATTTTTCTTAATATTTCCCGCAGCTCTTAGGGAGCTGCGGAAAACAGAGAAAGGTGACTTCTTGGAACCTGTAGTAGCTGCGTAAAATATAGAAATATGGCATCATTTTTGATTAGATTCCATGCGGGACATCCTTGACGCTATGCAGGGTTTCATTTTCTGGGGGACAGCGCAATGTTTCGCAGAAGACACTTCTTGTTTACCCTCATTATGTTTTACCTGTTCGTACAAAAATTGTAAAGAATATGGCCTTATAGGCGAATGAAGCGCTTTTTATTTCCATAATGTACATGTATCTCTCTGGATTTCCTACTCTTGTACCAGGCAGGATTTGCTAACAGTTTTAATCGCAGGCCTCGTCTACGCGCGATTTTTGAACGTACGAATCTCTAGAACAAGCGCCCAGGGAAGTGTCATCACAATACAGAGTTTTCCAGTAGGACACAGAATGTCACAAGGAAAGATGATTATGATTCATCATCGGCCAAAATAAGAATGCCTCCAGTGCTGCCTGCACGACGCTGTATGATAGCATCTGCATAAAACATTGATGCCGGCATTTTATTTCGTTTGTGGCTGATCAGGACGCGGCCATACGGTGCTCCCTTGTTGGCACGGGAATAATTATGTACTACGGTACGCTGAGAGGCAGCCAGCAATGTAGTGGTCCCTCACCCCGAGCGGGTGCCCACACAAGTAAAATTCTCCTGGTCAACCACCACTCAGTACGCAACCAAATGGGCCGCCCTGAGTGGTGCACCTAAACAAATATAATAATCCCTAACATATGTTGTGCTTTTCGTGCTATAGTAAACGAACTGAACAACGGAAATTACAGCAATTGTTCGAACAAGGGCGCAAAAACTATATGAATTTAAACAAAAGGTGCCTTCGTGAACAAAATGGGATACTTCTCTATTTGCTTCAGCAAATTGCGCGGGAACCTATTTCCGACAGCTCCATTTCCGACATCTCCGTATCGTACTGTTCTCGGAGAGTTACTCGACGCACGAGACGACTGGGCCTGAAATGGTGTACGAATTACACTGTATGCCTGTACGCGACGAATGAACTTCGCATATATATATACTAAGACCTGAAATCACGTCACACACCAGAGGGATGCTATGCGTCCAGAAAAATTATAGAGACAAATGACATATGTTGTGGATGTTTATGTTGTCATAAATCCACATATTATATTCCGCATCTCGTACCATCATTCAGATATAAAGGCTGCTAAATAATTATCCCTACAACTCTGCTCCTTGTGTCCGTTCTCCTTATGGACAGCATCTGTTCCTGCAAATCCCCACTAAACCCGAAAAGCATGTCGCCCCCTACACAAATTATCAGCCGTTCTCGAAAAGGAAGAGGTGCCCATTGCGTTAATATCGCAGCTATCGCACAGATAGGACTCTGGCCAAACTATGAATGAGTGTGTTCTGCAGATAGTGAATAAACAAAGAAAAACGTGAAAAGTCTCGCTCTTTGCTCTCCGAGTACGCTGCCGCACTTGGCGTCCCAGATCCAGTGGAAGTAACTACAGAATCGTCAAAGCGCGTCATAAATCTCCCATCGAGCTATGTTCAAATGGGTACCACTAATCTATTGGGAGATTCGGCAATGGGAGGCCTCGTTCAAGGTCTCCGGCACGTTTACGAAGCCAATGGACACAGTCAAAGCTGAATGGTCGATAAAGAGAAGCAGAAGGCAAAAGGAAACTCGTTAATCGAGAATCTAGATGTTGTAAGGCTCCGAAGGGCCCATCGCGATATGTTGGATCGTTATGGGTATGTGCGGACACGATCTCGGCCTTGACCGCTGACCATATATGTGAACACGCTGAGGAATATTGGCTTGGGTCTTAGAAGGTTCGAAGTGAAGGGATCGACATCGGAGACATTATTCTGCATTTTATTATGGTTGTTGGGTTAAATATGGGCCTGAGATACGATGAGGTGTCTAATTTAAGGGCTGAGCAGGTGTCGTTTGACTGTGGGAAAGTAACATAAAATTTAACTGAGGCAATCAAGAATTCGACCGAAAGGAGGACTTATGAACTCCGTGAGTGGCCAGGTAACAGTGGTTTGAGGTTTTCTGTTTTTATGGATCCCTTCACAGCAATATTTTCATGGCTTGCTGTGAGGAGAACTCGCCCTAGCCCGCTTTTCTGTGACATCAAGAAAATAGGGAGTCGTTCGTGCTTGACGGGACGAAGCATTGGAAAAGTTCATCCTTCTCGGATTTCTTGCGCTCCCGTCTGATATCACTAGGCGTTGGGCCGTTGGATGTAAAATTGTATTCTGGACATTCCTTAAAGCGTGTCTGTGTAAAATTATACCGGTCTCTAAATTTACGTGATGAGCAGATCATGCAGATAATACAGATGAAGGATATGAATGCATATTCAAACTACTGCCAAGCTTACAATGATTGTGCTCCGCCGGAGCTTCAAATATTTTCTTCCGTAGGGGATTATGTCCAGCACTCTGATTCAATCAATCACTGTAAAGAAGGGGTGCTGTACGAAGAAGCATTCAGCATGTTCTTCGAAGAGATAGGACTCTAGAACTCTGGGTAAATAAAAGTTTTAGTAATCGGCATGCCCATGACACACTCTTTGTTAAATTTAAGGATATAGTGCTGTATAAACACACAGTTAATATCATAATTAGAGTAGCCTATTGGCCGTGAAGAGGCCTCAACGGGTAGTTTCGTTGGTAGCGAGTTCCCCGGGGTGATAAGACCGCGAAGAATCAGATGGTGGTAGCGAGAATTTTGGCCGTGCGAGTAGTGGTGACATTATCACTGACTTGGTTGCGTGATAACTACATGGAAGAACCGGTTTAGCATCAGTGGAGAACCGGCCGGTCACATCCACCTCGCGACCGGCGTACAGCGGGCCACACGTGTTGGACCGTTTGTTGTGGTGGACAGTCCGGAACTGATAAATAATATTGTAGGTTTAAGCACTAAAGCACTACTCGGTCCTCTCCTGTGGGAATGTACGTTGTACCCTTCTGAAGATGTCGGTTTCTTCATGATAGATTGTCGATGCCATATATCGCGGGCAGAGTAACACTCAGTGGGTGAAATGAGCTTAGTGGAATGTGCACGGTGGGGGCGTCGTTAGCTATGAGGGGGGAGGTAGAAATTCCGCTCGTTGCCTCTCTACGATTACCTTGTATTTGAACGGCGTACGTCTGAATGTAGTGGTGTATGGAGAGAGAAAGTGGAGGTTCGTCATATAACGGACATTATCCGAAATTGCTGGAGATTGTGAAGTGCAGAGGTCTCAATATTTCAGTGCTCTGAGTGTAGTACTACCCTCCCCTAGAGGACAGGAGGGTTTACAGTG
>JAUBNZ010000072.1:0-27828 GCA_032355485.1 Bonnemaisonia californica
TGTACCGCACTGAGGTGCGAGGTTGGTCACGAGGTTGGGACTTGGAAACCATTCCTCATCTCCGTGATGGGACGCAATCATTGCAGGTTGGAATTTAGGCACCAATTAGAGGTGGTCCACCAATGAGGCAATGTCACTGGAAAAAGGCGTTTTTACTGGCGTTTTACAGATATGACCTGATAAATCTTGGACGCCTTGAGTCTTGAAGTTCCCAAGCAAAGAGACACCCTGGGGCTCTTGAAGTGAGCGGGCAAGAGCAGGTTCCGCGGAAACATCGCGAGGGTCCATTACCAATGTCCTCTTAACACAGCCCTTGATGTTGAGGCTAGCACCCTGGCCCGAATGATCCCTGCAGACAGATTGGTTGGGAGGGAGAGTGGCTCGCGTATTTCTGTCGCTGAATTCTTGAGATGTTGTAGGTGCATCTTCACATCCTAGGCTAGTGTCATTGGTCACTGAGCCGGATTTCGCTACCTCAGCGGAGGGGAGCTCAAGGACATCTTTTTGTAGATATAGATGAGGATAGTGGGGCAGTTGATGTGGAATATCATAGTCCGGGGACTATCCATAGGATAATGCATCAACACCGCCGGTATCTGACTCGTGGCACGGATTGATTTACGCAGAGCCTTATCACCTCATTAGGTTTCTGGTGGTCTTCGACGCTGAAAGCGAGGTCTCCAAATAGAACTAAACGATTACAACGGATATGCGCTGATAATCTTTTGTATATATTTACTACTTCAGATTGGATATATCTAATCCATACGTATCCAAGTTTTCGTACGAACGTTTTCTCAGGCGGGCGTCTTGCAGCGTACCTATGAGCAGCAGTTGCCATCTGTATTATATCACGATGGTGTGCAGTAGATTATTCGCTAAGAACGAGAACACTTTGGAATCCCTAATTGGTAACTCTCTGCAGCCACGAAATTCCTTCAATATCGCCAGATCATCGCAATTATCACCGGGAATCCGCCATGTAAAGGTGCCAGTTCTAGGTCCAAACTTCTCGGCAGCGGTAGCGCGCAGGTCGAAAACTGGGGCACAAATTATTGCGAACCCATTCATCATCTTCTACTGTGAAGGAAGCTTTGTTACCTTTTCTCACGAAAAACTAGGAGTTCTATCTGCAGTCATATGCAGTCCTTGCAGTATCGTCCCGAATTTATTTCTCATATAGTGAAAGTCCTATATGCCAATCGTTCTCCAAGACAAGCATCATTACCGCTTGCCGTGATTTTCGTCGATTAGACCACTGGATGCCTAGTTCGCGGGGCTCATGCATGCTTTCGATGACTCCCTGTACACATTTCTGATAATTCGGTAGAGCGGAATTGTATGTTCGAACAACTCAATAAATCGGTGAAGATTCCGCTTTATCCATTTCATTGTCCACTTCTCTGTTTTCATGACACAGGATATTCACATTCTTCCCATATGTAGTTGCCAGAGAGAACTTATGTCCACTTTGTCCACCATCGACTTTGTCAAAACTTCGACACCGTCTCTGCACCATCCTCGCACCATGTCTGGACCACATAAACATTTCCAATTACTGTCTCAAGGGGTTTCCAGACACTTAAGCATTGAATTTAAATTCCACCGCATGGAGCACTCCCCGGCCTACCAGTTTGACTACTGTTGTCAGAGTGAATACGAGTTGCAGACCCAAGCGCTAACGGCGGTACCAATATCACTTCACCAATATGCGTACAGGATATTAACAAGAACTTGTTCCCACGGAAACCTTTCCTCTGCTTGGTAAGGGATTCTTCGAGCAGATAACTGGATACAATTGACTCGCCTGTGCCTCCAAAATCAGGGCGACCTACCAGAAAAACAGTAGTAATGGAAGTCTTCCCAATACCCGTTAGTGGATGGCCGAGCGCAAATACTGCTGATAGGTAGGGGATACCACATGGGAAACCACCGACAGTACTTCTATTAGACGCGTAAATCTGTCTAGAACACTGTCAAACTAATGTCTGGGGTAGTGCAATGCTAATTCAGAATTGATCTTATCCTGGAGACCCAAAATCTTTGAGGTGTCCTGGAGTCTCAAACGCACACACACATGACATATTATTTCCTTTCCTCGAGCAAAGGCTGATGGTTGGCTCTTGATCTCTTTAGTAAATCTGTACCGGCTTCCAGATGTCGTATTTTTGTGTTGTCTCGGGAAGCTTTGCACTGTGCAGAGGCATTGGGATTATTCCGTAAGAAATCTATCGCGTCTCGGGCATCAACATAGTCTGCATGGTGATCATTTGTGTCCAGAAATACAACAATATCCCCTCATTCCGCATTCTGACGTAGAAAACCCCTAATTAATCCGTTTAAGATGTCCTCCAAATTTAGTTTCATATTTAGATTTGTCGAAACACCCATTGGCGTTCAGGCAGAGTACACCTACCGCGCTACACCCTGCCCTGTACTCTGGGGGTACGCCCAAAAACAGTACATAGCAACCACCGAGACCCCCCCTGCAACCGTCGAACCCCTCAAAGTCCTCTGTGACATCACATTGTAAACACCATACCTTCCAACATCTTCCAAAATTCCAAAATGCCCTTCTTTCTCTCCCTGTTCTGCTGGAACGCACATGTTCGGGGAAGTTGGTTCCGATATAACTGAAAGCTCATATGACGTTACAGTTATGCGGGGAAGCAAGCGCTCAACAGAGGAACACATAAAAGGAAAGTGCTGAGCTCCATTGGACTTAGCTTCAAATTTGTCTGAGCAATGGCAAATCGTACTCGCTTCAAAGAAATTTCCATTTCTTCTATATCCAATCTTGATACAACATCACCAAACAGAATGGGATTCTTCAGATCCTCTTCATCGTAGGCTTTCCTTATTGGCATGAACGTTTCGTCAATATAATCTCAGCTGCTCCCCACTGGCATGAACATATTGCCTTGAACTTGCTACTTCACATCCTCCTGGTTTTCTTCCAATCCCCTTCCCAAAGAAGTACTCATCACCGTTGCAAAAATCTCCCACACCTCCGTTCCCGGCCTCTTCCTGTTCCCTGCCCTACCGTTTTCGTCGGTTTCAACGAGGTTCGCATAGATTCGATTCGCGTTGGAAATCTAACAGCTTAGGTTTCTTCCCAAAGAACAGACAAACTCCGCACTTTGCCTATTTTCAAAGAAGCACAGCAGTCCCGGATCTCCATTCCTATTGTTCCATACCCCCTCAGAGAGGCTACGGAAAGGCCCTATCAAAACTGTAGACCTGCAATTCACCGCAGGTGTGTTCTCTGAGTTCTGTGCAATTTTCCTGTCGTACAATCCCCTTGGTCTACAATCTGCACATTTGATTGCAAGTGTCATACTCATACATGCGAATAACAGGGCTTTTTGTACATCTCGGATTGCAAAAGTTCTAGGGGGCCTAAAAGGAAAAGGTGCCTCCTTTTGTCAGAGTGAGCACCACTCTTCGAACCGTCAATCGGGAAAAGTTCCACCAATTATGGAACCACAACATTCTTATAAAGCTCTTTTAGCATTGTACCGACACGAGCTGTCGGGGAAGAAATCCTCTGGTCGCTGTCTAAAGTTCGTTATTATCTTTTCCCATCGTAAGCTTCTGTCGACATCGTCAGCCTACATCTATACATTAGAAAAAACACAACCACGGCCACTGAAGAAAAGTTTTAAGAGCCTCAATTCCTGACTTCATATTTTCCCCGCAATCTCCGTCCTGAACATTTTATTCCTCGCATGCGTGGGCACGATGGCCCATTCATTCGTGCAATGGTATGTCTCCTTCCTCATCCAAGCATCAAGTCTCTCTATTTACTTCCAAAACATCTGTTTCCAACCTAGCCAGATCTTGTGTCTCACTGATTGGACCGTCATATTGGGAATGATCATGATCCCATAATGTTGGGCCCTTAGGTTCAGGGAGGGCCCTATATACCTCCCAATTGAGGGCTCCCGTATCTCGTGTTTGAACTCCACAGCCGGAGGTTCCTTAGTAGGATTGGCTTGTAGTGTACCGGATCTCATTGATGAAGAGGTCTTTGGACTATTCAAAGGCTTAAAGCGTTGCGGTGTTCTCCACGACTTATCACGCATACTGAGTGGAAACATATTCTTCTTCATGCTCCACCTCACTGCGCTGATCTTCAATTCCTCCCTCCCGTTTTAGAGACACGGATACAACGGATACAACGGATTTCCAATTCAATTTTGATGCTGTTTTGCAATTTAGAGAAAAGGGAATCTACGTTAAAATCCTTTTACTGTCTTTAGAAATGCCTACGAGACTATCTATAGCCATTTACTAGCATTAAGACATTCTGTAAATGTCATGTTTAAGGTTAGTTCACATTCTCGCCATTCAACAAATCAATTCGTTTCGGAGAAAATGTGTTCCTCAATTTGCATAAAATTTCAACTAGCTGGGTTGGATAGGGGAAACTGCCACTTTATAGTTTTACTATTTATTGTAGTGTAACATTATCGAAATGAATTAAAAGTATGTTTGAAAGGGGGGTTTCTTCAGTTGCAAGTTCCGCAGTCATCTTTTACTGGGAGGAGACGACGTTGAAAGAGAGTCTCGGTACCTCATCATTTATATAACCCAAGTGACTTTTCAGTTATATAATCTCTTACTACTAGTATAAAATATGTTCCGTTACTTCCTTCAAAGAAATTCCTTGCCTGCTATACAACATGAAAAACGTACCTTTGACCATCATACCTGATACGTTGCCAGTATCATCATACGACATATGACATAAAATAATAGTATTATTTGCCCTGCAGCATCCAAGATTCATTAAACTGAGCTAGGAACTTTCCAGGAAAGGGGGGCATTCTACTTTAATAGATATATTTTCTTGGTTCCAATCCACCATCATACCAGACAGCCTATAATAGCGGCCCACAGCATAGTTCAGTCGATATTTTATACAGTTCATACACATGCTTCATTCTTTCCTAAACAAACCTTCCTCTATTCCGTACCCAAATATCTCTCTTCCGTATTGAATATAACGACATCATGTATTCAAGTACCCTTCCGGATCCATAAAAGGAATCAAAACGATTCAAACCCTTGCGTAAGTTACCTTGCCCTTGTACGTTGACCAATTTGCTGAACTGTTTTCCTCTCTCACTGAATCTAACCCCTAACCTACTACTTCGAACTATCCATGTTTGCAACTCTCCTCAGAAGTTCCTAACTTGTCCCTCCAATTTTAAGCTCTGTACTCTTCATCGATCCGGCCAACCTTATTTCCTTCTCTATACTGAAACTACAAATCTTCACACTCTCATCTACTTTGTCGACACTCTTTCCCTTTCTATATTCTCATGTTTAATAAGTTCCCCGGTAATTATCACAATCTTTCTCAATTCTTCTTCTAGACGTGTACTGCCCCAGGGCATTACACATCAATATTTCCAATCCCGGTGAGAAAAACCTTAACGCAGTGGTTTGACAGACCGCCCACAATAAGTACTCGGACCAATGCCAATGCAAACCTTTATCCGCAGGCAGTGGCCAGCACCAATAGAAAGTACTATCTCCAGACGATCTCAATCAATGCACCATGCATATATCAGAAGACAGTAGGACGAATTGAATTTACATCTTGCATTTTAGGAGTTCTGTACTGTCTGCCAGGGCCAAAGAAGACAACAAAAACATTTCATGGGCTGCAATTTACTACCCCGGAGAAGCTTTTAAGGCAGCGTGGAGTGCTGCTCCAGGGTAGTGCATTACAGCCCACGTCCCACTGCCTAGCGGTAATGGAAACTACTGTCTGAAACTGAGAAAGTGATTTTCCACACTCTACAAATACTTTCTGACGGCCTATAAAGAATACAGAAGTTTGAATAAACTATTACGCGAGGTTCTCCCCGAAGAATTGTCTCTGGTCGTAGAACTAATTTCCCAACTCCACCTTCTGATTTATACTCCAATGAGGTTAGGAACAGGTTTCGGTTAGTCACAGAGTTCTATGAAATCCTGCTTCACCTTCCTGGTGACCCGACCTCCCGTATTCCCGTTAGAAAAGCTCGCTTCCTACTTCACCATATTCCTTTGGACCTATTTCCTCGTCATCCCACCCAGTGGTGACACAACCGTCATGGTCACCTCTTTTGGAGGGCAGCCTGTCCTTGAGTTCTCAGGCCGTTTAGGCTCGTTCTCGGTTCTACATGCCGGAACCGGACAATGGTTGCACCTACGCCTTGCCCTGACCCTGACGGGGTAGAACAAGCTAGGTTAACTCCACTAGCTGTACCTCGAAAGACCTCTATCCCATCTCTCGGAATCTCTCGGGCACTGTTTACGGAAAGGATGTCCTCAGAAACCCTTTTCAACCCGGCTCTCTAAAGGGCTTTCCACCCGCTGAAGGAATAGGGGTCGTGCCTACACATTGCGCTCTACCCAATAAACGTATAAATAGATGAGCTGAGCCCCATCAGTTCCATAACCGCGAAGAATGCACCCCGAACCCCTTTAGGTTATCTTTTATTGTATCCCTCTATTCGCAACATGTATTAATTTTCGAACCACTCTATACGTATTGGTAAGGGAGTTTATGGAAAGAATACTATGCAGTCCTCTACCTGGCCTAACAGACAGGTAAGGATAGTTATTACTCACTTGAACGTGAAACCGCAAATATCACGGGAACCCTCTTAGCACAGAGTTCTAAATCTCTGGTCTCCCAATAATTTCCGGGTTTATTTCCATACGCTCCACAGAGGATCCGCTCTACCAACCCTTTCCAGGGGTGCCACAGAGAAGTAACTAGGACCTGTGGACGCAACCTCAGTCCACCGGAGGGCTTTTAATACTACAAACGTTTGGCTCAGAGATGATACGGCGGAAGTGGGGGTGCCTTATACTTGCTGCGCGTACTGTAGCATTCAAGACCCACTAATACTGTACAGTAGGTCTCGTTGGCCTAGAAGAGGGCCTCTACTGAAGACTAAATCTTAATCTGAACGCTGCGTAATTTTCCTAAATGTGCTTCAATCTTGGCACATGGACAGGAAAACGTACAATTCCCGAAAATTACTGTTATAATGGATAATTATGCAATGATTTCGTCTCCCAGTACATGAAAAGTCTTACTGTAGTGACTACATGAGCATTTATTTACAGCTCAACAGAAGAATCAGCTGACTCATTCTTTGGTCTGAAATGAGTTGCCTTACGCTTTGCACTGTCTCTTCAGAACTTCTCCTGCACTACTTTCCTCTTACCAAGAGTCTCCTCCCCAATACATCAGGGTCTGTTTTCCACCCACTGATATAGGCGTATATCAGAGTACCTCAGCAGATTCCATTTGATATGCAAGTATCTCATTGCCAAAGGGAGAACCGGAACATATGATCACACCCCATTTCGATCCATCTATATTTGTTTGATGAAACAGACCCAAAACTGTCTACACGATGGAAGAAATTCTCGACCGTTAGGCAGGCAGATGATAGTTTGCGGTTGATCGTCCCCTCCTGCATACATATTACACCATGACGAGACCTCTTCAAAGGGTGAATCCCCCTGAAAAATTCCGCTGCTTCCAAGTACCCTTTGGTCGACTATTTCGCAGCATCGGGATGCCGCTCCCCTACGGGATCGTCTTGGAATTCATCCTTTTCTTCATCCATCTTTTCAGTAGCTACTTTGTGGAAAGAAATAGTCTTATGGTGGAATATGTCCTTGACAGACGGTCAATTTGGCTGTGGGAATGTTACATCATGTGCATGTCGGGCATTCCTGAAATTCTTGACGGAAATCTATCATCGATCATAGTCAGCATCGTGCGATCTTCTAGTAAATCCACCATCAGAGAATTGTAGAGACAATCTGCGAAAATATACAGAAACTTGTTAATAAGACCACGCTCCAAAGTAGGCCCTTTCAGGTTAAAAACCCTACCTAAAAATTCCCACTGCCCGCCGTGTTTTGCGACATCCATCATCATGAATAAAATTCAACGAAGCTTGATGGAGTGCTTGCACCCTCGAAAGGTGTTCCAATTTGACAAAAGGTGAGACAATAAACCCCCCCAGATGGTTTGAAACCCCCTTGCGTCGAGATTTATAATCCTTAGAATTGTAGAGGAGCCACCGCCGCATAGAATGAATCAAATATTGTCGATTAAGGATCAGTACCGTCGTCAGAGTATGAAAACATGTTCTGTGGTGCACTTGGATAAGTCAGTTTCCTTACGTTTGGCTGCATGTGCCAATAGATGAAGGGCAAACATACAATTGCATAGCTTCGAAACCCATGTTTTGTGTCAGAACCCAAGCCGGAATGTGTAGAATCTGGACATTCCATACTCCAATGGAAAAGTCTGGGCGAGAACAGTTCAGCGGTGTAACATGTTATTTTAATAGAGGAAAAATACTTGTATTTACTTTCAATGAGAAAAAATAAGATTGGACCCAGGTCCCCTCGGCCACCTCCTGTATTGGACTGCCCAATCCTTATCGTATCTTAAAAATAATTCTAGAACATAGAAGTTAACGATTGCTGCCAGAAGATACTGACGCGGAGTGTCCTTGGCGCATTAGTCTGTAAACTGTAGGCCAAGCGAAATGATCCGGGGTCGAACCTGCAGTAGTTGTTTCTACTGCGCAATTTTTCCCTCTGAATTACGGTGCATTACGCCATATTACAGAGAGTCATTACACCCATCCACTTGCTTTCTATTGTTTCGCGTAAGGTGGAAGCCACATGTACCCGCCTCAAGCGGCGGGTACACGTGGCTTCCTCCGTAAGCTGTAAGGAGCCTGTAAATCTGAACCATCGCACGCGCCTCTCCGACGAGGAGAACCTCGAGTATCTCGAATTCCACTCCGCCTACTCCGCAGTAAACCAGGGCCACTGCCACCCGCGTCTCATTCGCTAAACTTGTTGGAATGGAGTGCTGATAGCTCAATGTTAGCACTTTCTCCGACTACTTCGTCGCATCAAATCACCTTTTTTGACTTCTACACCAAAGGGAGCTGCAATTGGTACGATTGAAAGAGTTTCGAGGTCTTCGGTAAGGTGGTAGCTATTTGTTGGGATGGGGATCAATCCGATACGTTCTCCATTGTTACTGGTAAGGGTGTATACATTCTTATTCAATTGCTCCCTATTCCAGTGTCAACGTACTGCTCCTCAACAGGTACATATAGTGCAGTCACTGAGGGTCGTGAAAACTTTTGCGGATTTCAGTGTGCCACAGAAAATGCACCGTGGCATCTTTAAGCTGGACGCGCCTATCCACGAGCATTTCAGTCTTTCTTCCAATAACCACATTTGCGCATTATTGTCAAATGGGCAACTGTCTTGTTTTTCTTTCCCGCCTTCTCTTTCGAACGCTCAATTCAAAGGTCGCCCGGGAAGAACTGTATGTAAGACGACAAGAATTGCATATTTCAGCTCCACATTCTACGGAGTCTCCGTAAATGGCACTTTGTGCACCCATCTTCTTGAGCAAGGATTTGTTTGTTGCTGTCTGCCCGAAGGCAACCGAGAAGGAGCCGCCTGATGCAATTTTTTACCCCCTCAGCGAAGGCAATGTAAACTGAGCGCTTGTACTGAACCAGTATTATATTGATTGTCGTGTCAAAACAACTTCAAGTTCAAAATTTGTTGATCTTCGTGGAATCTCGCCACTCTATCATCCGACATATTTTTCAGGGGCGTACGGCAATCTTGGCCAGGCCGACGATTTGGGAGGGATTTACCTGGGGAATCAATTCCAATGATATTGAATGGGGGGCCACACCCTAATCGTGGCCCTTGCAAATGTTGGAAGTCAAAATTCAGTTTTCCTTGTCAAGATAATTCACATCGTATAGTGTCATCAAAGGATTACTGGCGTACACAACAACATCCCACGTGCTGCATTTTCTTTTTCTCTGTTCCAAACGCGCCAATTCCTATCAAAGAGAAAACAATAAATCCCCTTGCCTACTTGAGGTTCTTGAAAACGTTATTGAAGAAGGGATTTAGAATAATACAGTGCAACTCGTTGAGGGGGAAGGAGCAACCAGACCGATTTACCAAAGTTCAGTGGTAGTTGTTTCCATTGCTGACGGTCCGTCTCTTCTGTTACAAGCCTCAAGGGGCAACCTTGAAGCCGAATCACAACGGCCAATACTTTTCGAGGCTTTCAATTTGTTTGCAAAGGGGAGTCAGTACGATAAAGCAGTTGAGCAATGCCGGCGCCAATGAATTAATTTAAATCACATTTTTCATGCGGACTGTGAGTTGTTTGTTGAAAATGGCAAAATGTTAGTCGAGCAAGTAGGAAAGCTAGGCTACCTTAGTATCTTTACGAAATTCCGGAGGGGAGACAGTATCAGGGTGAACGCTGTTTCTGAATTCATTTTATATGCATTAACAAATTTGAAGAATCCTGAGAGTTTAAACACTGCCATATTGACTGGTCTCGGGAATAAAGAGCCACCCTATCACGAAAGAGTCCTTGAAATCGTTCGGGAAGAATTCGAGAGAAGCGAGGAATGCGGTGCCGCAGCCTTGGATTATCTCTTTTTGTAATTCAAAATTTTGAAAGCATTCTAGCATCATGCACTTGCTACGTACGACCTTAAATTTTCCTTGCTCGTGGCTGAGTCGAGTCAAATTGACGCCACAGAGTATTCCCAAGAGCTAAAGAATCTTCGTGAACTGGATGACAACAGACGGAGGTACGCCATTGACGTAATACTTCAGCACTACGATAGTGTGCTCTGAAACCTTTCCGCATGTGGTGGTGAGCACTATCCAACATTTCTAGCCCTATGTCATGAACAGGCACTATATGTGAGAGCAGTATAGATTCTTGGAAACAACGAAATGTATCGATTGGAGCTTGCAGGGGGCTTTGCAGCGAATCTTCGACGAACTCAACTATTTGGAGAGTATGCTGCTCTTTAAATTCAAAATAAAGATTAGAAGGAAGCCAGCGCAAGGTACCAGAAAGTGGGCCTAAGGAAACTGGCGATTTGCGCTGCCGCCGAGAGTTCGCAATTTTCAAAAACAGAAAAGTAGTTGATATCTACATCTGCTGCAGAAGATCTAGTTAGTGCTAGGAATGGTAAGGAATCTTCCAGAGTTAAGCTTTCTCTTCTTGGTGCAGTCACTGCCTTGCAGAGAGCTTAAGAATGGGATGGTGCCTTTGAAGTAGAGACAATATACGGTGCATCCAACGAAAACGGGATGAATACCGAGGAGGAAACGACGGAGAAGTCCTTACGTGGTCACATCGATACCTTAATTGTGGAAGGAGCACAAAGCAAAGTCCTTCGCAAACCCTTGGGGCAGGATCTTAAGCACACGAGCGATATTTTGAAGGACGTGTGCGGACAGGGGCTCATGAAAGCTCTAGTCATCAAGGATTTGCTCGGCGGCGGCTAGAATGCTAGGGACGATTTTCTGGGAATGGCGAGGCATGACGTACTCGCAAAGCCCACGCATGGCGATAAAATTCTCCTGGCACCCCCCCTCACGACAAGGGAGATCGAGAAGGCTTTTGTGTTATTACAAATGCGCTGGGAGCGGTTAGTAGAAGGCATTCCAAGACAGTTTGAAAAGCATGAAATGTTTGAACTCTGCAAGCAAATTGATCATCTCAGGCCATTTACTTGCCTAATCGCGGAGGCAGCTCTCGCTTTGATGTGGCCTGCCGCAAGCAGTCCTTAAAGTCTGCACTGCACGGTATGGACGTGAATAAGTTCTAACCAGGTCACGCGAAACCTATTCACACGTACCCTTCAGCAGGGTTTATACTTTGCAAAGAACGGATTTGAGGCTTCCGCCACTGATTCGTACCAGTGTAGTAAGGCTATTGAAATAGCTCCAGAATCGTCCCGACCGGCTATAATGTTGACCTTGGCGAGCGAGAAAAGCAATTGCTGTCGTCGGGAGATACTCCGACAAAGTAATTTGCCCTGTATGAGAAGTCTGCAGTTGGGGTTTAGAGCGAACTGTCCACCGTTTCATCCTTGTCTGAGTTATCTTCATGTCCTGTGGAGGAGGCCGAAGGTCTCTATTCTCCATAAAGCTCGATTGTAGTTCCGAAATCCCATTGAATGTCGTCCACGCGTTCTGTTTCGACCTTGTCCCGAAGAACCATCAGCTCATTCACTTTGGATTGATCTCTGACTCTTTCTTCAGCTGTGTGTAAGCATTTGTTAACCTCTACGATATCATCTAGCGGAGAGAGCAGCATTGGTGGGGCGTCTGCTAAGATCGGAACTGAAAGTAAGAAACCCTCGTCGTTGGAGCCAGGCAATGCCTCCCATTCTTCCTCCAACTGTAATTTGACATGGGCGACAGTACGGTAGGCGGAAGGAGATCTTCCAATGTGTTGGCGTAAGACGGGTAAAAGGGCATTTTCATTGTGTTGAGAGAAGGCCTGAACGCCGGGGAGACATTTAAGCTTCTCACAGAGCTGCAAATAGTTGGCAACATTGAGAAGCTCTGAGGTCACGGGTTCAAGTGTGGAGGATTGCTTGATATCCTTCAGTAGCTTGCTCATCGGGTGGGCATGAGCCACGTTTAGTCGCTGGGAAATTTTGGAGAACGCCTGGTCCACGTCTTCATGCGTGTGGCCAACAGGAAGGAAGCTCACTTGAACTTCCTGGAACACTCCGTTCGCCACAAGAAGCTCGAATTAAGGCATAAAATATCGGTACGTGTTCTCACGACTGCAGTTATCGACCTGGATAAATGCAGTTCGGGGAGCTTGGTGCAGGTTTAGCGCTTGCCATTCAGAACGCCGTGCCCGGTCTCGATGACGTGATTAGCCCAAGTTGGGAACTCATCATTCATAGTAAATAGAGACAGCTGCTTTCTTTTTCGATGCTCTAGTGATCGGTAGCACTTCACTTTGAGCTTACGGCCCTTATCGAGCTTCGACTTGTACGCAAAATGTGGTAGGCCGTAACAATTCTGGTCTGCACCTTCTACAATAACAGAGAAGTATCTAGATGGGTGCGAAAAAGCCTTGTCGCGCCAGGAGTACTATCCTTTATGCTCACCTTTTATAAACTTGATATGTGCTTTCTTCTGTGCCATAATATCTCCAGATCTCTTTTCGTCTCCTACATTTTCTGACCGTTCCGAAGGGAATTTCTCACGCACTGCACACTTCGCAAAAGCGGGATGCTTCCGGGTCTTGATTTTCACGCACTCTCTGTGCCAGACGGCATAGAAGTAATTCTCAGACGGTGGCTGTCTAACAACTTTTTGCTAGCCCAGACGCCTGTACTGTACAAATTACTCTTCGTTCACCTGCTTCTTCGTAAGGAGGGGCAAATGGATTTGTGGCTTGGACAGGATGCGGTCGCCAGTGTCATTCGCATGCTTCTACATGAACGAAATGATTTCGGCGACCGAGCTCATAGTCCTTCTTTCTCGGGGTGAGGCCTTGACTGACGCGGAAGCAGGCGCTTTCTCATTACCTTCGACGCAACCATGTAAAGTGGCGGAGAATCGAAAATCGAGCGCCGAGAACCTCCTGCATACTCGTCTCCCATCAAACTTGAACACCCGTTGCTCCTTCTGGTAAATGGCGGTTAGGGTGCGTTTCTCACACTCCTTATCCATTTGAATGATTATTTGGTACTGGCCAAATGCGTAGACCGGATCGAACCCTTTCAAAACATTTGAATGCATTGCAACAAAACTGCGGTTCCAGGAATGGGTTTTCAGTTGCTTTATGTGCTACTATCCGATCCTGTCGAAGCTTGGAAATTTGGGGAGAAGCGCTGTTGGGTCTGACTTTAAAATTATACTGGCTAAATTGCTGCTTCATCTGAGGTTCTTGTATAGTGGTCTGTGAAGGGGGCCTCCTTCTATTAATCCGGCGGAAAGAAGCACTCTGATCATCAATACCATCCAAGCTGATCCCATTAACAGTACATTCACGCCGAGACTCGCCGCTCCTTCGCTGCGCAGTGGAGCAAGTAGCCGTACGGGGCGAACGAACATTATCATCTTGTAGATTTGTTCGTCTCCGCAGATGAAAGCTCCTGCGTCCCCCGGAGCCCGGGGGTTTGGTTGTATCTCACTTACCCTTTCGTCCATCGGTGATGTAGGTGAGACTATGGCCTAGGGTGTTAGCACCGAAGCTACGGTAGCAGCTGCTCGTTGGTCTGCTTTTCTTGGAATCCTTCTCGGACTGGAAGTGCCGTGAAGTGCTCCTGACCAAGCTTTAGCACTCCCGGACTTTGGCGTTTGTTCAGAACTTGGGTGTCACTGGCGGTAGGAAAGATCGAGTTCTTATTTTCTAGCTGCTTTGCTCCGGGCTTCTGGACAACTGCGTTCTTGTCCAATGCTATGATCCTTTTACAGCTCTTCCCGATCTGATTGATCTATGCCATCTTGCGGGAGTTCTTCGGGACCTCCAAATGCGTATGGGTAGCGCTTCTTGACGAACTCCTTGAACACTTGCACATGAGATAAAGCTACGAGCTCTTCGCCGTTCTTAAATTTCTTGTTGAGGTCGTTGCCATCGATGCGTGTGTATAGCTCTCGACGCGCTCCTCCTGGATTAAAGAAGTACTGAGCTGTACAAGAGGCTTTCCTTCGATTAAGGAGTACACAAAGTGCGTCACGGCCATGGTTCCGGCATAGGCGTTTCGCTGTCGAATGCCCTTGATAATATTCTTAAGATAGTCCCTTTTCTCCCTCTGAAAGACGCATGAGGGAAGGATGGAACTCCTTCAAGCTGTAATATATCTCGTCTCCGACATTTTATCTTCCTGTCTGCACGCGCAGCAAGTGCAGTGACTGATCCCTCGAGGCTCTGGACGGCCCGATCACAAACGAATTTTCCAGGGCGTCAGAATCTGCTCCATTGATGGAGTTTTTCTTTGTTGCTCTTGTTTCCAGATACATGAGCTGCGAGGGGCGCAGCTACTCTCGCTCATATGAGATTCCGAATTATACTCTTCGGCATCCGGCTTCGAATCCAGATTCAGAACTGACAGCGAAACGGAATCCAGGTCTGGTGACAGGACGTGGCGATACAATTCATTCTGATTGACCACAGCTGAACTCTTCAAGCCTCGATGTCCGGATTTAAAATCCATTTCGGAACTGCATTTGATTTTCTTTCAGAATAACGTTTTCGAATAAGTTGCAGCTTACCTGACGTGCCGAGTCTGCCTACGCATACGCCGGAGCTCTGGTGAGATATGCTGCCGGATGCAGACACAGCTCGTCGGAAAAGACGAAAACTTATTTTGGAAACGAACCATAGTTTCTGGTACATGTTATACGGACGCCCCGTCCACCGGCGACGACCCTCCTCGCCCGTAACTTCCATTCCCATTGGAGCTATGCAGAAGATCGACCGGCGCTCCCAGCACTAACTGCCCATATAGGCGAGTGGAACTCTGTTTGAGGATATTCATTTATCATGTAGTGGAATGGGGTGCGCCACAATACGCGAACCGAGTGGGGGGCAGACTGCCGTACATCTCAGGCGGCGAATAAAATTTATGCTTAGCTACAGATTATTAGCGACACAGCTTCTCATGTAATAAAGAGGTTTTTGTTTTGGCAATGGAAAAGAAACACGTAAATTCTCCTCTGCACCATAACCTGCCAGTCCATGTACCAAGCCCTAGGTCCCGTGAGTAGAGATCCACCCCATGGGGTACTGCGCATTACGCATGGGTATTGGCTACCGCATTGGACCGCCCCTGTCGCCCACGAGTTCTATTGAATATAAACACCCTACTGCAGCCTAACGGAAAGCTGATTTCAGCAGCTGGAGGCACCGTAACAGTAGTATTAGGACTAGAAGTGGCGCTTTTAATTCTGGAAATTCTACAGTGTAGCAACGGATACGTTCAATCATGACAAATATCTTGATATATCTGATATAGATATCTGCATATACTGAGCTATAGATCGAAACAGATTCCAGCAATACAGCGCACCACTGAGCTGAGAGCTTTCAGACCTGGGAATGGAATGTACCATGGTATACTCCGCACTCCCTACAGATATCTCCTAAATCTCTAGACTGCATAATCGGAGTTCCGATGGGAACTCCGATTGAGTATAAGTCACGCATGTCGCCAGCACAGTTTGTTTATCCCACAACTGCAATATCGCCCCAACTACAGCAATTCACTGCTTCGAAAGCAAACGTATAGTCTGCTATGTTGCAACTGGGGTTTGAAACCCACTTAAAATTGAATGTGTTCAATATAGCAACGCATTTATTTTATCGACACTGCTGCTAACAGCTATACATCTCCAGCTATAGCGCCTAGACAATATGTACGAATAGAATACGAATGCCCCGATTGCTCGCAATGTGCGGTAAACCCGTCACGAACCATATCTAGAGGGCATATGTATCTGATTTCCTTCAAGTAATGTATGGCAAAGCTGGCCGTGCGCATGGCACGCGGAAGTAGAAACAAGACTATGAACTGTAGCAGAGCAACTTGTTGAGCCGAGAATCAACAAATACTTCAGCATGGGATCCTCCAGGACCCATCAAATGTTGTGGTATATTTGAAGTTCGGGTGCAAACGTTCTCTAATTGGAATGCAACGAGATCCCCAAGAACACATAAATTTAGGAATATTTTCTGGTTACGATTCCACACCTATTCATTGGTGCACGTATTTGCATTGATATGTTGGTGCGCCACCAGCCTATCGATTTGCTCAACAGACAATTCACAAACAGGTCGTCATCAATGTCTGCCTGTAAACGTATTCCATTTCAACAGGCCCACTGCCAGCACACTAGTGTTTCAAGGGGGCCATCGCTGTACCTGCCAGGATTATTCCTGCTCCCGGTACTGTTGGCGCGCAGATTCGTGGCGACGGATCATGTGCCATCGACAGCAAACCACAGATCACATTTTGTCCTCCTTCTCCCCAGTGGAGGTGACGAAAGACTTTCGGTGCCATCTCAGAACCGAAAGCCCAAGCTCCCTATTTTTGCTGCCTGTACTCATTGGAGAAGACCAAATCGGAACTGCTAAGAAGAGAGCCGTAGTGGCCGCTGTTCATCCGGGTGTTTGGAAATACTGAAGTGCCCGCTGTGTGCGCTTTGTGCAAAACGCCCGAGCTCTCAAATTTTCGCTATGTGTACATGTTACGACAAGCCAGATCGGAACCGGCAAACCGAGTGCGCTAGTGCCCACTGTGCGTCTTTCGTCGCTGATTCGGAACTGAACAACCGAGCGCGCGGTTGGGGACTCCGAATTGCCCGCTGTGAGCGCCTAGTGTAACAGGATATCCAGTTGCACCTGAGAGCTCCGCAGCACATAGCTTCCTGTTTTGCACGGGCAAGGACTGAGCTTTTGAAAAACCTTCTTTTTCCAATCTCGGGAAACTCTCGGGATTTCAATCCCAGACTGCGTTTCTAAGCAGAAGATCACGGTCTTGAATTCATCACAACAAGAAAAACGCAGGGTCGACTTACAGCAGAAACCACACTCCTTTCACTCTTCAAATTGCTGTCTTTCCGAACTACATTATCATTCAAATCGTGTCAGAGCTCAGGCGAGCTCAGAATTCATCCGCACCCCACAAGCCACGCGAGTTGCATTCCTTTCGAATGGTTCTACCATCAGAGAGACCCTATCCTCACCATCCACGCAGATAAACTCTACGCAGCATCGCTTTTGAGAACCATCCCGAAACTGCCGCCAATAGGGAAAATATATGCATCGAGAATAACATCGCATTTGATCTGATGATAGTACTGTGATCCTGAATTGCACTGAAAGCAGCACTTCCCTTCCGGTCACCAGTTCCTGTCGTACATTTTTCAAGCTTCGGAACCAGGTGCAAGCCCTCTTCCCAATAGAATTCTGGGCTTCGAGATAACCCTTCGTGCTCGGCTACAAAACCAATGCTTTGCTTCGTATCCATTCTGGAACCTTTCCCATTTCTCCTATTTAAACAATGGGGCGTGGTGGTACAGGTCGAAAACCACGATATCAGTCCTCCAAGGATAGATTCGCGGGAATCGTGGAAGTTGGAACAGTTGAAGTAATCGACCCTCTGCACTCCTTTCCGTTTACAAAGATTCGAGGAATATCAGCATTAGGTGTCGCTCAGTTCATGCGATCATTCAAGAATGCGAAAGGATCCCCAGGATTGTCAAGAGGACACAGCTCCATTGGCGGGCTTCGTACGGTCTTGGGGGCAGATGAGTCAACAAGAGAAGATGTAATCGACTTTCTCATTTAAAGCCGCAAGCTTAGTCCTCAAGAAGCAGAGGGTCCTTACGAAGGAATTGATGCTTGGTACGGCGTAGTTGATGGAGCTCATCTTCTACTTGCTCTCATCAGCTTTGCGGAGACTGATCCAGAATGTTTCGATGGATATTCCTGGTATGTCTTGAAACTTCGTAAGTCTCCGCTAGCTATACTGAAGGCTTTGGGTCGAGACAGGAACGAGAAACTCAGGCAGGAAGACGTGGTGGACTTCACGATATATGGCGTCTTGCGAGACCTCAGGAACACATCTATTGAATTTGGGAACGAAGGAAATCAGTCCCTTATCTTCAATAATCAAAGAATCAGAGGAATCAACACTATGTTTGTTGAAAGATACTGCGATGGTCAAGGGACTTCCCAAGACACTAAGAGGCAGCTTACGGGCGTCGCTATTCGACTGAGCGATGAAGTAGTTTCAAGGGGTTCTATCTTTAACGGGGAGTTCCCGACCTCGCTCGCGCGCAAGTGTTTAGGAGCCGATCCCGGCGAAGCAGTGAGGAACCCGACATCGACCACCGTGTGTATCACCGAATCATAAACACCTCCACATTATGCGGGGCAACTGGTTTTACAAACGCCCCTTAAAATGCGGATCGCATTAGTGCTTTGCATCGCCTGCAATACTTCTCAACCTCGAACTTCTTCAAAGGTTTATCTCCAGATAAACTCGATTCCCTCACTCTTGCAGCTGTCGCTGCATGTAAAGAGGCTGAGAAGATGCTCTTTGTTCTCGGTGAAGGTGCCTGGCCCCTCCAACTGAACCCGACAAAGCATATCATGCTGCGGACAACGAATATAGATGAAGAGATCGAATGGAACAGTCGAAACTATAATCAGATTATTGCAACCCTGGAGGAAGTTTACAACACGCATTTTCCCCTGGTTGCCTCACAGAATCTAACGAAGTTCAGAACCCGTCATGAGTTTGGCAATTACCTCCCAGCCTTCTTTCCTGCCGGAGACGACACCCCATCCATGCGAAGCGGGCAAGAAGTGAGCAACAGTGGGGCGGAGGGTACTCAAGATATGCTCCATCTAGACTATTGCTGTAAACCCACTACTAACTCCGCCTGGAATACAGCAACAAATCAGTCAGACATATTGCGTCCTGCTGAAACCGACGAGGAGTTGCAAGTAACAGGAAATCCAGAAAATAGCGGTGCTCTTGCTCTCAACAACGCCCGCGTGTCCACACATCAAATGAGGAGGCAGGACTATGAAATAACAGTGTTAACGGATGAAGGCATCTTCGAAATGATTTTCACTGATCCTCCATACAATACTCCCCCCCCCCCCCCCAATCCGGCACGCACGGGTATTGGGTACACTAACTACGTAGACGATAACGAAATGCGCGAATTCGCTCAGTTTGTCAGGAGAGCGCTGGTGCCGGGGAGTCATGTCTGCTGTACCACAGCTATCAGCTTTTTATACGTTAGGTCGATGCTTTCAACTCTGCAGGAATGAAGCTCATGAACGTCCCCTATGAAATTCTTCAAGGACACATCCAAGCTTATGTGCAGCAGAAGAGCACGTGCTCTTCAAGGGGGAACCGAAATCGCCCTCACGTGCTGGTCACCAGGTCGGCACCCCCCAGAATTCAAGACCAATTTCGAATCCGAGTACAAATTGTTTCCATGTACTCACAAGAGAAAGTTCGCCGTAATTGACAACCTCAATGTCCCTCGAAACAAGCTAAAGTTCCCAGGATCCAAGAAAACAATGCTGGTGGAACAGAAATGAACTTAGTTAATTTCGGAACAGCTCAACACGTTCTGCCCTCACGGAGGACGGGTCCTGTACCCGTACGCGGGAACGATGGTGGCGGCTATCGCCTGCAAAGCCACATGAAGGCCCTGTAACGATGTAGAACGTGACATTCGCGGGTACCGACGAGCGGTGTCGCGTCTTGAGAATATTGCCTTCAAATATCGGCAGTTGATTGAGAACTCCAGGCGCACCAGATCAAGAAGTGAGAACCGATTCGAACACGAAACACTAGTAGAGCTACTACTGGAAAGTGAAAAACCTTTCGACGCTTCAAGTGAAGATGATGACGGCCTGTCCGGAGAGGAGGTGATCGAAGAGGTCAATAAGGACGAGGCGACGCAGCCAGCAGCAGGAAGACCCTCAGCCGAGCAGGAAGATATCATTGCAGATCCATCTACATCAAACGGGGATTCTACAGGAGACACCGAGATAGATAGAACTAAATGAATGCATCTTGAGTGTGGCTCGCGTCCAGTGAGGTCTTCCCTTTTAAGAGAGTTGAGTTGGTAACTTCAGTCACTACACGATGCAGATTGATTTGAGTCTGAGATACTGCCGGCACTCCGAACTCTAGGCTTTCAGCAATAAGTAACTGGAATGATCGCGTTTCCTGCTTCATCGGACAAGGACAAGATTTGGCCTTCAATTTTTCAAGAGGAGTAAATTTGGGTGGAATTTTCTGTCCCATATAACCGTTCCAATTTTAAGACGGAAATACGACCTCATGGCTCCAACATTCCCTAACGATTCCAGGCTACTGAATGGCCGAATTACGTCAGAAAGTATGTATTTCAACTCACTTCAATACCAGCTTTCGAGAGATACCAATTTCCCCGTCATTTGATAAACGTTTCTGTAGTTCCGACATGAAACAGGGGTTCTGAAGTTCTGCAAATGTATGTTGGCAGCTGCCCGTTAGGGGCAGCATCGTTGACTGAAACGGCGGCATACAGCGAAATCTTAGAGAGTTAATTGGAGGGTGGCAGCTGTCGAACAGTACATTTAGAACGCCGATACTCATTTTTATTTATTCATAGACATTACATCTCCGTAAAGACAGATCAGTATCCTAAGAGATCGACCAATTACAAGTAAGAGGGCGGAAATGCGATATGAAAGTTCACTCTTATATGAATGTATCTATGCCTGAAGAGATGTGTTTAGTGAGAAATTACCGTATTTCTGCACTGCATGCTTCAACCTGTACATTTCGTTGAATGAGTTAGTATTTGAATTTGTGGCCACCCTTATACTCCCTTTCCCTACTGAAAAGAGGCTCAGTAGTATTACCAAAATCGTTCATCATCTGAGGTCCCTATTATTTTCCTTAGTGCCTTCTAAACAAAAGTTTTATTTTGAGTGTTATCCGGGAGGTCGTAAATGCTACAGTCATACCTCTCTTGCTTCCGACTCCCTATCTGTTAATCGATTTCTCAGGTTTGCTAATGGATATCTCACATTTTTACGACGAAGTTTGGAGGCAACTGTTCAGTTATATAGAAGAAGCTGATAATACAGAGAAATTCGTACACTTATGTGGAATAAATACACTGGAAATACAATACACTGCACTCCACAATACTTCTGTTGTCCAATGAAATTTCTATCTCCCTCTTGTGGAGACAGAGATATCGTACAGTAAAATGGTCACTATTACACCGAACGATATGAATGTTCATACTGTATGTCAGATATTAGATGGATAGCGATATTCCTGGTCGTTTGCGCTTTTTCCAATGCCTGGCACTGATACCCAGAACTACTTATTTACAGTGGTTTCGTAGAAAGCACTTCCATATTGCGAATGGAAGTGTACGCTTGTATAATGTAGAGAAAACTGTTAGAATCTACGCCGATAACCAACACCCTTATTCACTGAGACAACCCATCCCGTACACCAGGTATGTTCTATTTATGTTACAACCTGAAAACGGTGCCAGAATCATGTAATTTTCAATTAAACCGTTACATTATTCACTGATAGATGGCTCGAAACGGCATGAAGCAATATAGTCGGCGCCGTAATTGCCAATTGACTTGAATACCGCCACTATCCCACGTAGTCGGTCAGAACAATGTAACCATCGAAGTTGTAAAGGGGAATTTCGGATAGAAAAGCTGGATAGGACTAACTAGGAAGGATTTTGTCTATCAAATGGCCTTCAAGGCCAGCCTTTGGCTATATGTTTGCTAGATAGTTCGTTTATGGTGTGATTTGGCCACTTCTGTCTCACAGCTAAGATTTATAAGAAAGAAAAAGTCGGCGTAACAGCTGCCGACATTCTAAAGAACAAAAATTACACACAGAAGACTAAACGACGCCTCTAACCAATAGGGGCAACCTACCCATTGTCGGTAGTGACCTGACTCTCCTTTTAGCTCATTACCGTTAGAGCAACCTGCAATCAATTTCCGCCTTTCCCAGAAACCATATCCACCTCTCTCAGGGAGGTGCCATAACTGACCAATGAACATCTCCGAAATACCAACAGAAACACCTGCAATACAAGCCATGAACCTATTAAATAATGTACATAATATTATAATAAATTAATATATGCAAAAAGAGATCTATCATGTGGAGCTCCTTTACATGCGTAAGGTGCCACGGCTTTGGGATTCACACTCCCCAAAAAACCACAGTACGCCGGTCGCCTGAACGGTCCCAGCAGTGATATGGGTCCAGATCCTTGATAGGAAGGACCGTACACGTTTTCAAAGACAATACAGTGGGGAGGGCTTTTCTGCTGGAACCAGATACCACCTCAGACTGTCACACCTTCCTGTGGCAACTTCCTCTGGATACCAGTTCATGAAACAGTTGGGAATACCATTCGACATTCAAAAATCACAGTAACATACCGAAAACATAGAATTCGTTCTTTGCTTTATTGCATAAATACGTTAGATCTATGGGACTTTTGGAACCGAATGTATCAATTCCAGTGTGACCAAGTTTCCCTAATCCCGTTTTCTGCCAAAGCAGCATTAGTGACGACATGCTTTTCATTCACGGCTCCATCGGAGAGGCATGTCGACATGAATTTCTTCTATGATCCACTTCAGTGCAGTAACATGCATTTTTGTGCAGTATTAGCACTATCCATGGATGTCTGTTCAAAACAATACATGTGTGTATACACTGCTGCACAAACTATAGGAACAAGCTCACCTTGTGGGGAAGTGATTTTCAGGTGTTCAACGAAAACATTAATCTCGATTTCGATGGTAGAGGAAGACAAGAGCGAATATTAAAATTTTCGATGATATCGAAACAAAACATTAGTAGAAATATTACCACGCCTATTGATCCATGCTGAAATAAAAATTACTGGTATACTTAAGAAAAAATTCATTTCTCAGCGGACATTCTTGCCCTCACGATTTATGTATGCACGGGGCACTGGCACTTTCAGCTCATACAGTTTGAGTGCCATTATTGGTTTTCCCTTTGAGGATTTTAGAATAGCAGGGTAGTTAAAAACGTTACTATATATCGTAAGCTCCCAGTTTTAGTACGCTCAGCTAGGAAGACAAGGAGAATTCGGAAAAGTCAGGAAGCACACCAATTGATGCGGTATTCTTCTCATTACGGCCGTTGTCCGACCATTATTTCGGTCCTCTGAGCAAGACGAGCGCGCGAGACTGCGCAACTTGAAGCAAACGGAGGCAAATTCCTTCAGAGTACGCAAACGCCCGATTTCTAACCCTGGCACTCCTAATTGCCAGAGTTAGAAATTGGGCTACACGATGACTGGAACTGCAGCATTTACTATGGCTTTACTTTGCTGTAATGTGGAACGTTCTGCTACATATTATAAATGCCGTAGCCTCAGCTTCTAATGTTGTACCTACCTACGGAAAAGGGGCGGCGTACTTCGGGGGCTTTCACCTCGGTGGCTTCAAGAGACGCAGTCTTGCGCCCCGTTCGTGGCAGTTGAACGCAATACTGATCCGGCAACGGCTGCATAGAGATGAATATTGCATCAGGTGGTGTGCCTCACGGATCTTCGGAACCCTAAGTGTTCTCCTAGCTGAGCGGTCTACAAGAGGAAGTTTAGAAGGTATAGTAACTGTTTGTGCAAAACGTTATAAATGCTGGGTGCAGCAGGGGCGAGAGCGGAGGAGGTTGGGAGAGAGCCGGAGTGGGCGGAACGAGAACGAGAGCAGTAAGAAGTCTTCTAGCATCAGAAAAGAATGATCGGTTGGTCGGGTTCTTGTCTGCTCTAGAATTGAACTGCAGGGGAAAGAACACTGCTATTTGTAGCAAACGAAAGATGGCTGTAACTACTGTTGGTATTGATCTAGAAGACAGAAACTGTAGGTGGGCAGCCACTGTACGGTGGACAGCCACTGTAGGTGGGTAGTGGATTAAATCCACACTGTTGGGTTGCTTCGAAGTAGACCAGCAGAAGCATAAGTCGTACTGTACAGAATCTGACAAAGATGAAAAGGTTCATTATGGTCTTCTATGAACCATACAGAAGACGAAGACAGGCGGGTGCAGTACAGTACTGGTGCTGGCCAGCTTGACCAGCCATTCTTTCATACTCCCCCTTTTCAGAAGGAGGGATTGTCCTGTGGATTGATCAGAGCGGTGCGTGACGGATCCAGGGAGTGGAAAAGGGAGAACTCCATCTAAGGGCATCAGCTGGAGGGGTTGGGCGAGCGGGCTGTTGTGCTTAGTTAGCGGGTCAACCAAATTTGTTTTCCCAGGAGTCCACACAATTCGGGATATTACACGTTTCTCAAACTCGAAACGAATGACATTGACATCTGCGCGGATGGATTTATCAGTGGTATTACGGCAAGTTGACAAAGTTTCGAAAAGATCTTTGGAGTGCAACACAATCAAAACTTCAGTATCAATTCCAAGTAAACTCTCGAAAGCCCTTCGCAAGAGCTTACCTTCATCAATTGATTCGCCTGCAGCAAGGATCTCAGCAGATGCAACAGATTTGATCGGTCTCTTCGAATTCCGTGATGTCCACGATAGCGCATGAAAGGTCGAACGTTCATCTAGATCTCCGAAAAGAGCACCATAAATTGTACCAAGCTGTCCATGATCTATCTTACGGCTAGCATCAGCGAATACAAGGATGGATAGCGCATATTCACCCGAAATGGATGGTCTCTTGAAAGAAACTGTGGTGCCAGTCTTCTTCAGGAAGCGGAGAATGTCGATCTGGGAGATCAAGTCGCAGACCGTTGGCAATGGACCTTTTTGCTGCAGATAGCTTGCCGCATGTACTCAGAACGGAGATACAGAAACACCAATCCAGCCAAGGGAGCCGTTGACGGAGTGGTATTCAGAGGCTTCAATTTTGTTAAGCATGCTATCCAGTTGCTTCCGACATTGCCTATCAATTGGAAAGGCTTCACATGCTTTAATCTTCTCGTCTGCATGAGTCCGTACAGTGGAATCAACCTCTTGAATAAGTTGCAGGGAAAATAATTGGAGAGCACCTGGTCCGTACATAACAGTTCCAAGTTCATACGAGGATCTAACCTCTTCAATAATCTTCTTTAGACAATTCAGATCCGCAGCAAACAGAACATAGTTCACTACCTTCACTGCAACCCATAACAATTTGCCTAAGTCGCGCAGGTGGAATAGCTGAGGGATATAGCTGAGCTGCCCGAATCCTAAGGAGCGGAGGAAATGGTCACCGTGCTCTCGCCCCTTGTCATTAGCATTGACTAAACCGTAGGCAGCCGTTAGGAGTAACCAGTAGTGTCTTGGTCTGGACACACTCTCACGTGGTGGAACAACGTAGACATCACGCTTAGCATCCCCAGTCTGTAGAAATGCAGAATTGAAATCAAGCTTCGCTAGTGGCCACTTTCTATGTTTGCCACGGAAAGCAGAAAACGAATACCAATCGGTGGACAAGTGGTCGAGTCAGTTTCAAAACCATCCTTCTGACAGTCCTTGTTGCCATGGGGAGCATTCAGAGCTTTCGTAAGATGTGTACCACCATCACAAGTTTTAACCTTGTACAGAACGTGGCTGGTTATGATATTTGGATTCCCAGGTACTTACAGAAACGTATACCTTACGGATACTCTTGGGAAAGGATTCCTCTTCCTTTACGTACGCATTCTGATTCACGAACGGTGGTAAAGGTGGGCGGAAAATGTTTTAGTTGCATCCAGGCTCAGCATGGGATGTATTATAGATGAGAAAGTAATTGGGGCTGCTTCCGCGGCCTCGTCAGCTCTAACCATTATTTTCTGTTTCGTGCATGCGGCCCGCGGCAGTTTATCGCATCCATTCCCGCGCAGATGAATTTGCAAAGGTACGTGGTAATTGAGAATGTTGTGGAACTGTAGCTTGTGACTCATGTAACATGAACTCTTTATTGGCGAATAAACCAAAGTACTCATCAGTGGCTTGTCTCTAAACGCTCTCTAATTCTATACCAGGAATGAGCTCAATCTCTTAGCTCACCAGAGCAGGAGTAGGTTCAGCAGTGTAGCGCTATTTCTCCTTATCCAAATGGAGAAGTTCTTTTCCCTGTCGTCGTAGTGGACATTGAACTTTGCACCATCATCCTGGAGATTGGAAACAATTCCTCTATATTAATTGTCATCTTCAGGCCAGAACACTTCAGTTGAATCTCCAACGGACGGATTAGGCAGTGCCATAGCACTACTATCATCTTTCATACCAAAATCATCAATATTTTCTTCATGTGCAGCGTTATGTGGTACGCAAGATGTATGCCAATCTTCTTCAAAACTTAAATCCTGTAGAGACTCGTCAATAGAATTTTGCAACTGGTCCATAGCCTCTTGAATCTTAACAGCTAACTCATTACCCACGATTGCCTGCCTCGTGTCTTCAACAGCAGCACTGACTTTTCTACCAATAGACCCAACGACTACAACACATCTGGATTTCGGATCGTATGACAGAACAGCCCTCGGACATGAACTGGATCCTCTTCTGTCCATTTGGCGCTCAACAAAAACTTGCACCACATCTCCAGATGAGATAGAATTCTCTTCAACAGACTTGGAACGCATGATGAGATTTAGCTTCCGTTTTGCCGAGAGACGCAACTGTACATAAAAGATATCTGACGGAAGCATGGATGGTTCGATAGTAACAGCAGCAGGGCGATTGTATCCTTTTCCAGCTCATGGGAGGACATGATGTCATTACCATACAAAACATTAGAAATACGAAGTGATTGTTGAACCAGCATTTCATAGCATACATATCTAGGCCATATCTGTGGTCCTTGAGTCTCAAATTAATATCGCCAATTATCCTGTGCTTTGATTCCAAAACATTCTAGTTGTGTCAACGGGGAGGGATGACGCGAAGCTCAAATCCAAGATCGCGGATGTAAGCCTTAAACTTCTGGGTTCCAAGAGCACAGTCTCCTAGAACAGCCTCCGGTGCCCAGAACTGGCTGTTCCATTGCGACTCAAATGCGCATATTGCTTAGTCCATCCGCGTGTTTGAGACAGATATTCCAGCTCTGTACCTTGAAGTGGAATCCATTGCATGAAACACGCATTAATCGCCAAGAAAAAGGTGATCAACATATACAACATCATTGAAGGAACGATTCATACTGCTCAACAACACTTTTCTTATCTGCTTTGGAACAGCTGTTGTCGCACAGCTTGAACATGTTTCCAGAGTAAGAGCGAGGTATTCGCTGGTAGCATCACTCCATAATCCATTTCTCTGCAACATAACTTTGATGTCAGAGAAAGAAGCATGTCCACACACATGTTTGTGGACCTTGTCAAAAAATTTCTGGACCCGCCAAGGAGGCGGGTCATCACTCTGTTCGAGCTGAGCTGTA